>VZTL01000646.1:0-21121 GCA_013400535.1 Scopus umbretta
AAGGAGGTTGTACCGAGGTGGGTGTTGGGATTTTCTCCCAAGTAACTAGCAACAGGACGAGAGGAAATGGCCTCAAGTTGAGCCAGGGGAGGTTTAGATTGGATATTAGGAAAAACTTCTTCACTGGAAACATTGGAACCGGCTGCCCAGGGAGGTGGTGGAGTCACCATCCCTGAAGGTGTTCAAAAAACATGTAGCATGTGGCACTTTGAAACATGGTTTAGTAGGCATGGTGCTGTTGGGTTGATGGTTGGACTAGGTGATCTCAGAGGTCTTTTCCAACCTTAATGATTTTATGATTTTAAGATCTGGGCCCTTATGCAGCTGTTTGAAGAATGAAATCTCCCCTTCACAAAGAGAGATACTTGTTTCCTCAAATGCAGAAGTGATACTTTGCTTCCCAATAACTGAAAACATATCAGATGGACTAAATTACTCTCATTTTCCCAGCAAGTTCCACAAACTTCAGAGGACTGTTCCCAGATTCACAACAAAGGAAGGAAGAACAAAACATGTTCTTCCCTGCGTGTGGCCAGTTCTGTTATGCTGGGAGACGGCAGTACCATTCTTGAACACGTTTCCACTCATATGTTTATGAGAACATTCTTACATAATAAGAATGCACCACAAACCCCCAAACAAAGAACCCCAGGCAGTACAATCTCTACAAAATACAGGAGGATGACAAACCTGTTTGTGGCTGCCGTGATTGATTGGGAAGTTGTATAATCAAGGTTTGGTAGTGCTTCTGAGCATCAGTGAACTGAGTCTGGATCTTTCGTTTGTCTTCATCGCCAAACATCTCTGAGCCTTGGCTGTTCCTTAGGAATTCTTGATAATGGATCTCCAAGTCAGTTATTATTTTTTGGTAATCTTCCTTACGCATTGTCTTCAGCTGAAATGAGGAAGAAGAGAATTTTAAAAAAAAAGAAGTAATCGGGGAAGGTTTATGACTAGTTAAACATTAAGGAACAAACTAATACACCTATAGAAAAAAGCAATGGAATCGCATTTTAGAATAAAACCCACCCAGGCTGCCTCTAAAAGTATGGTGCTAAAAGTGCCCTATGAGCTATTCTTGTTATAACCATTTCATAACTTAAGAATAGTTCAAAATCCTACCTCTTACTCTGTCTATACATGCCCTTGCATAGTGGGAACAAGTACAGCAAGCATGTAATAAATCCCCTTAGCTAATCTTTCTGTTTATCCATATCATGTTTGAATGTGAAAGCATTTTGCTGCTTCTTTAATGAAACAACAACTTCTGCATATAACTGTGGAACCCAGCAAAAGGAAGGCCCACAGTTTTCCAGAACATACATCTGCACAGGACACAGCAAGCACTTTTTTGGAACAGCAGAGGTCAGGTCATGGATGTCCCTGGTCTATAGGTAAGCTGGAGTCTTACCTTGGCAATAGTCATTGCTCTGATTTTCTCAATGTCGATCATGCAATAATGCCAAGATACCAGGCTCTTCATGTTGATATACAGCTGGTTCCACAAAGCTAAAATAGCTTCATAGTACTGCTCAATTCTGAGATGAGAAAAGAAATTTCATGGTCAAAACGTATGCGTCCTTGTAGCATAGCTACAAAACATCCCAAGAAACACCCACCAGATATGGAGTGTGTTAAGGGTTGTCCTCTACTAGAAAAAATCTTGGGAATTAATTTATCCATGACTTTCATTATTAGAGATGAGAAAAACCTTGTAAAAGTAAAGTTTTAAGTATTTTTAGATCCCAGCAAGCTTCACTGAAGTGAATTTCCTCAAGTCAAGGGTCTAGTCCTTAATCCCCCACCCTTATGGGGCAAGGCACTCTAATCAAGGCACAGACCAAATTTTGCGGTTGGTTGATATTTTGAGCAAACTCTTCTATCTACTCCCAGTGGTAGGTGTCCAAACCCAGGCAGCAACTCACTTGGTAGCAAGATCCACTGCTAATGGATTGGGGGGTGGGATGATAAGACTAACAGATGGCACCAGCATATCCACTCCTCCAGGGCCGGTCACCAGCCACTTGCTGCGTTCATTATTGTCCTTCAAGATACATTCATCTCCTTTGCGCACCGTTTTCTGTAAGGAATGCAGAACAACATTTTTTTCTTTAGTCAAGATGGGGTTTATAGGGGAGACAGACAAGGAAGATGCATCTAGATCACAGAAGTGGGAGTGCTCCCCAGCTGCCAGGTCTGGGTGCGCATCTTAGCTTCATACTGGGGCAAGAGATCAGTACAGATCAATCCCTTCTCCCTGAATCTGGTTTCCATGTGAAGAAAACCCAAATGGGAGCCACAGAACACTCTGAGCAGTTGCCAGTGCAGTTGATCATCAGATATGGGGCTTGCCATGACAAACATCAGAGGCTGACTGTGGACACTTGGCCACAGTAAGCTACGCAACCATGTATGGCTGTAAGCCAGTAAGCTGGAGGCATAAGGATGCTTACGGCTGCAGCCATATTTGCGAAGGGACTGGGAACGAGTGTGGCACAGCTAGACCCACTAGCCCCAACTGCCAGAAATCCTGACACCCTGCGGCCACGGGTGTGGCCATGGTGCAGGTCACAACCCAGTCACATCCAAGAGGAGGAAGCTCCTCCTATTATGTATCCTGATGGGACTCTCTCCTTCTACCACACCTCTACAGCCAGCAAACAGATTTTTGACAGAACTAGTAAAAGGCCACAGGCTTTGCATTGACCTGACCATGCAGGGGCTCCAGACTTGTCAGGGCTTACCTTCACCTGAGCAGAATTTAGCATGCTTAACTCTACCTGACTGCTTGGCAATTGCTCTTAACCATTGCCTAAATTTGTTTAGCTTTGGCTTACAGTAACAACAAGTAGTTACTCTGTGTGGGCTGAATTTCTGTGACTCTGGAATAAAATGTGGTATGGAAGATCACAGACAGAGTGGATAGCAGAAACCCCATATCGTAAACACAAATCACAGTGGTCAATTCTGGTCACTGCGGGAGTGCAACCCAGTGAATCAAAAAAAATGAGTTGTACAGGTAACAGTACAGGAAAACTGGATAACTGGGAATCAGTGAAAAGAAAGTGCGCATAAGCAGAAAATGCATCTAAGCAGACTGTTAAGAAAAAAAAAAAAAAAAGAAATAAACCCAGGCAGCCCCACTACTAAGGAGGAAGAAACCATCACCATCAATTTCATACTCCATTCGGAAAAAACTCTGGACACCAATGATTCATTGCACATTCCTTCATCTTTTGTTAGATGAACAGTGTTGACCTAAAGACCCGGAGGACATTGGAAGGGTGAGCAATCAACAAAAGAAAGGGGTAAATGCTGGAAAGCACCTGTGTAACAACCTTAACCAAATTATCAATGAGACTTTTCTGTGCTAATTTGAACTATGAGTATTACTACTATTTAATGGACTAATAATAGTAATTTTTACTAAACTTATTAACCGACCAGAACATAGCTTGTTTATTCATAATTGCATGAAAGTCAGAGCATTTTTGTCAAAGAAATTTAAATACTGACCAAAAGCAGACAAAGGGGTTACAAGGTTAACACCTTGTAACAGCTCAACAGTTTGTCTACTAAATTATTTGCTACATTCTAGTTTACGTAATGTTCATTCTCAGCCAAAAAGGGATACAGTACCAGATCCTGTTTGTAGTCACACAGAGCCTTGAGAATAATGGGCTTGTTACTCCGGTAGTCTGGGTTACGTGGCTTCAGCTGCACAATCTTCTTGGATTTATTCACCAAACTCTGCACTTGCCTCTTGTATTCAAGAATTCTCTCTCGTTCATTCTGCAAAGATTAATTGGATGTTAGAAACTAATTCTGAAAAGAAACCACATCTAGTTCCTACTTTTTTATTAAGAGACAGATACATCTAGAGCTCACTGTAGGCAAAACTTCCTTTAGCTCCAGCTCTGGCAAGCTGCAAAGTTTGCAAAACTTGCAAAGCAGGTTTTTCACACAGATCTGCAATGTGGTTCAAGTGATGTGTAAAAAACACAGGAATAAATGGAAAGAATCTATTATAACATGAATGCTAACAAAAAAAAAAATCGAAAACAAAACAAAAAACACACCAGTAGTAACTACACTCTCAAACCTGACTTTATCTAATGCCCTTTTACATCACTGACTATTTTTCCTCCAGAATATTCAATTTGGAATTGCAGGACCTAACTCATGACAAGCAAATAGTTAGTTAAAACAGCTATGAGTTAAGTCATTTCAAAGAGACTACAGTGATATAAAAGTGGCATGATGAATCATCTGTTAAATGCACTTACCCTTTGAGGCAAAATTTATTCTATCACCTATGAATGAAAGTCTTTCCTTTTCTTAATTTGTTAGCACATCAGAAACTTGGGAATTTGTTGGGCTCAATCCAGATTTAAAAAGAACTCAGAGTTCCCAAGCAGTATTACACAAATTAAAATAACACTGATCCATTTGTAAGCTTTGCTAAGAAATGGGGAGGAATATACCATTATCTTTTCAAGTTCATACAGCACTGTATAGAAACACTGCAGTACACCTGGGCTTACATGTGGTATCTGAAGAGGGCAACTGATTTCCAAGGAAAGCAGAACAGAGTCTGTGAGATGGGTGTGACAGTACCTCCAGCTCTTTGATCTGCTCCAGCAATGACTGCAGTGACATGCTCTTATCACAGATGAACTTCTTTCTGATGGAGTCTTGTAAGTTCTTCAGGTAGCACTCTGTGGCTTGAGCCTCTTCAAAGAACTACAGAAGAGAAGTTGTGATTTCAGCTGTACACAGCTGAAATGTCTGCTAAAAAATCTTAATCCTATTAGCTTCTAAGAAAGTAAAAAAATCAATGGATTCCTTTCATGAGAAATCCCAGTCCACATCTGGGAGAACTGTAGCATTTACAATATGATAACATTGTGTATGCATAACTGTGCATGGATTTACAAAGATTCTGGTACTGAAAAAATATCTGTGATGGGATTCATGCTTTTAACAAAAGTAGTGTGAATTCTCCACATCACTACTCACCTGAAAGTAAGCCGCATTCTCCTTCAGATGAACATCAATGCATTTGGTGATCTGAAGAATCCAGCTCCACTGAGTTTGTAAGGTGTCCATGTAGGCCTAACAAAAATAGTAATATATAGAACTCAAACCTCCACATTGATCTCTCTCCCATACCTAGACTCAAGAAAGATTATTTATGCTCCACATAAATGCAAATGAAAATCTGCTAAAACAAATTCAAGCACGCCATAATAATGTAATTCATGCACATAGTTCCCCAACTTCTAATCATCTACCTAACTGAAAAGAGTTAAATACCTGCTTGTGGGATGCAGAGAGAAATTTGTTCATGACTTGAATTTTGTTTGATCAGCATAAAGCCTGAAGTGCATGAACAAAAAGGGGCAAAATGCACAAACAGTAGTGCAAATGAAGTATTTCAATTGCAAATTGTCATGTTCTCCTTCTTCCAAGGAACACTATCAAACGTGAGTTTTTTTATGATGGCTATTTTTTAAATTCAAACTTCTCAAGTAGTGCCCATGTATATTCTTTAGAAAAGCTTTTACTTCACTGCTGGAGCTTACAAGGATCTTTCCTTTAAGGCAGAAACTGACCACAGAAGAAATATGAATGGTGATTTTACACAATATAGTAACAGTTAACAAAGTAAATACACTGAAAAGCAGAAAGGACTCTTTTTTTTTTTCCTATTAGCTTCTTTCAGTTTCAGGGTTCTTATGCACTCTTAAAACTATAAGAACTACAGTGTTTCCTAATAAAGTGAGATTTTCCAAAATGTTGCAGCATTTGTAATTGAAAGGTAAACGTACACCAACATGTGACAGCAAAACCATCTTGGCTAAGCTGCAAAATGCACTATGAATTTCAGTTGCAAAGTATTTGCACCTGGATTAAATATAAAACCTCAAAGGGTGTGGCTTTCTTCAAAACATGACTACTAAGATAGGAGAAGAACAACGACATGCCTTCCTACCATAAAGTCTGCTGCCCTGTAGTTAACTCAAACGAGATACAGCAATTGCAATACACTCAGACAACTCCCTAAGCCTCATATTAATTTTTATGCATCTATCATCATATTTGATAGCAATGAGATCTCTCCCTATAGCTCTTAAGAAGCCTGCAGTTGTTGTGGCCAGGTTTGTAGAGGAAGGTAGTAACATTTATTAGAGCAGCTCACACAGCTGGATAAAAATGGACATGCTTTTTGGCAGGCAAACCCTTCTCAAGTTGAAATGCCGCATTTCATTTTCAGACTTTCACTGAGAACTTTTCCCACGTAGCAATTAAAGGAGCAAGTGAAATCACACAAAGTCTAACTCACCTCAATTTTGTCTGAAGCAGGGTGCTGGTTGAGCACTAGCTGGTCACTTTCTTGCTTTAGCTTGTTGAGTTCTTTTTCTTTAAGCTCCAGTTCACTCATGCGTTTCTAAACAACCAAAACACAGCATTAAACAAGCCCCCAAATGTACACTGAACAGGATGATTTACTTGAAAATTTCCAGATAGTTGTGGTAATGTAAAATCATCCCTGCTAATACTACATAGCAATTCTATTCAGTGTACTGAAGTTAATTATGAAGACAGTACAATCAAAGAAGGTACAATCATCTCAGTTCTAGTCTCTAGGCTTGCTGCTTCACGACGCAAAGCACCCAAAGTTCTGCCCTTCCTAGGAATGACGGAAGCAAGAATGGCTGCATCTTTCAACATCCAGAACAACTGAACTAAAAAAAAAAAAAGAAAGTAAAAAAAAAAGTACCTCCTTAATAGTGTGAACTTTCATTCCTTTTTTAATTTGGTGATCAGCACTAATACTGGTTAAAGAAATGCACATGTTCAATTTCCCTACATACCCACAGAAGACAAGGAGCAGTGCAAACTACCTCTAACAGCGTGCTCAACATGCTGCTGGCAAAACCATCAGAGGAAGAGAGAGCAGTTCCCTCTGGTATAGCTCTGCTTCCTGGGGACAGACATCAGGGCCAAATTCGGGGACCCCCTAACACTACAGTGAGAATTAAACTGCTGAGTTCAAGTCCCTTAGTTTAGCATGCCAATGTAAGGACTGTGTGCACAAGCTACACGTGATTACTAGTCCACAGCAGATGTTACTGATAAGGCCAGCTTCCAAGGCCAAAAGATACTATGACAACTGGCTGAATGGGAGCACAATCTTCCAACAGATGTCTGATCTTGACTCAGAAGGTTGTCACACTACTTAATCCAAAAGCATTGACAAAAATCCCCAGGAACTTCAAAAAAGTGAAGAAATGCCTGTTCTGTGATCAGTCCCCCTGAGCCAGGCCGTTCCTCCCTCACTATCCCAAAAGGGAGCCCATGGAAAGCATAGGGAGGTTGAGCTGTCTTACAGAGAAGGCCTCCTGCTTCCTGGCGATGTCAGTGTTCCTGTCACTCCAGTCGTAGAGAAGCTCTTCTTCCTCACAGTCATTGATCCACATGATCTCTCTGCTGGTGGCTTGTATGAGGTTCTGGAATTGACGGAGCTGATCCATTCTCTCAAAGGAGTATTTCTGCAAGGAATTCCAGAAATGAGAAGCTATAATCACAGAAATGCCTGTGCTGGGTGGAGAAGGGGGAGCCAAGAGCACAGCATGTTCTTTTTTTTTTATTATTATTATTTTCTTTTTTAAAACTAAAATAATAGTAAAAAACACTCATGATAATGCACCTGGGTTTATATAGCTATGAAACCTGCTGGCAATGGACAGCGGACAACATGTCTGCATGTACAGAACAATGGGAGCTTGAAGTCAGCAGCTTCCAAAAGTCATTTCAACTGCAAGTGTAGCAGACATGTAAGCAGGCAAGTAAAAAGGCATGGGGGAAAAGACAAGAAATGCCTGAACATTTCACATCACCTTTACTTCCATTTGCTGCTCATAATACATCCTTGATGTTGTAGCAGCACCTTTTGCACAAATGACACTTCATGAGAACATTCCTTCTCTGCCCTCACATCATAATACACATCCTATTGCTTGAAATGTGTACAGGAATCAGCTTCCAATCCCAAGGGTTAAATCTACCATTTGCACAAGATTCTCACTGTATTTTACATGAAGATCCAAAGCAGAGAAGATGCACAGCCCTACACAGAATTGGGTTCTAATCCCACATTTCAGTAATTTTTTAAGCCTCAGATAGAGACATCATTGCTACACTTACTGACATTAAGGAGGTAGAGTTCTACTCTACACCTGCTCAGTGACCAACTCCCTTTATCAGATGCGAACTAAAAACTTCCTTGTGAGGGCAAGTCAATTATACAGCAGGTAATGAATTAATCTCAAGTTCATGACTCCAACTGAACCTTAAAGAAACTACAAAGCACTGTCAGTTTACTACTGAATAGAATTATTTAAATATGTATCTGTCACTCTTGAAACCTGAAGTGTCCCTTGACTATCACACCGGTGTTAATAAAGCAAAAAGAGCATTCATCAGAGTTTATCAGACATGAACACATCTCATGCTCACCAGCAGGCCTTCGTATTCTTCCTCCAGCTGATGAACCGCAGCCTTCTCCCGCTGAAATAGGGAAAGCAAATATTTAGTAAGCTTTTTACAAGTTGCCTGTTTGCTGATATTTCCTTTACAGTGTCAGTATCATAATAACTACAGGTGGTAACCTGCAAATGCTTTCAAGAGACATAGCTAAGTAGCAGATCTGCACCACTGAGGACCACAAGGAGTACAAAACCAAGGCTTGGACAAACTTAACTCCCTCAGGGATGCTTGATACATAAGCAAGGTTGCACATAATCCCTGCAATACCAAAACAACTCCCAAAACTGGATCTCTTTCTGTACCAAACTCCTAAACAATTGTGGGGAACCAGCTAGTCCTAGAGTTAGCTTTGGAGACTATGGAGACTACGAAGTAGTATAAACGAAGTGAGTAGGAGGCTCCCATTTTTATTCCCATTTCTATGCCTGGGAACCTGTACAAACTTGAAATTGGTATTCCACAGGGCCAGACTATCACCTTTCCTATTTGAAGCAGAAGGGAAAAGGGAGTAACACCCCTTCCACTCTTCAGCTTGGCTGAGAGATCAGAAGTCCAGAACAGAGTGCCTTTTCTTTAGATCCAACTCTCTCTCTCCTCGTGTCCGCATAAGCAATTTACAGAAACAAAGAATGGGAATGAAGTAAGCCTCCTCTCTCCTATATCTAACTGCTGGGCTGACAGGAAAGGAAGTTAGCCACTGCATTTTCAGTGTCTTCTTTATTCCAATCACAAAATCCAGAGGGGAACAGAAGCCTTGGTGCGGGGGGAAGAAATCTGCAAAAAAGCCCACACCTAAGCAAAGCTCTAAGCTTAGCACAGAATTTGGGCATTTTCCACAGAAATTCCCTCATTACTCAAGGCTGTATCTAGGCACCCACCTTATCCTTTCACTTTCTTGTTTCAATGTAACTAGAAGGAAAGTGAGAATAATCATTCTTAGCCATTCTTCTCACAAAAAATGTTGCAATATTTATCTGTCAGCGTTGGTACACAACAACCAAATGTTAAATAGCTACTAATTTTTCATTTTAAAATTCTGGGGAAAGAAGTGGAACACAAAATTATCATGAAATAATTAGTAATAGGGTTGAAAGTGGTTGCTATCGTGACACCAGTGCTTTCTGAAGAGAAGCTGAGCTATTCAGCATTCCTTTTTGTCGTGGAATACTGGTGAGCCAATGATATAAATCTAGACCAAGCAACGTGTACGGGAAGACCGTTATTACCAGATCTGTTTTGACTTTGTCCAGGTGCCAGCGATAGTCTCCAATGGCATTGTGAGTCCTCCTATGGTCACTAATTTGTTGCTCAATGGATGCTGCATCAAACCCCCATTTCACTAGCTCCATTTCAGTCTAGGAGAAAGAGACAGTATTTGTACTTTCATTTCCAACATTATTATCTAAATTGGAGCATAAAGGAATTGAACCGAAGGAAACTTGATAATGCAGTAGAGAATAAAACTGAACAAAGGGAAGTTCAGAATAGCAGGTTACAATTTCTTAAAATTGTCATCACTTAAACTATGTGACAGGCTCTCAAAGGAGAAACAACAAAGTAGGGAAAATATTTAGGTTGCTTAAAATTAGACTGGGTGAAGCACACTTAGTAGTGTATTTTCACCTGTTTTCTTTGGACCAAACTGTTCTTTTATATTCTACAGTATAGTTACATTCTTATTGTCCTGAAAAGAAATTATTACTTTATTCATGCAGTTCATGAAAAAATACCCAAAGTCAAGTTCTGTAGCCCAGTACACTACATTTCCATTTTAATTATGCTCATGCAAACTCCAATAACTTCAGTTAAATGCAGTCAAACTAAATGAAAAACAGACGATAAATGGAAATTATTACAGAATGTGTTGTTTGTCTTGCATTTTGGCAACATTTACTGTAGGATGCTGAGTGAAAATCTCTAGAACAACCTTTGAAAAACAGTAATACACCTGGATAATTTCTAACTCAAAAACTATCCGACTGCTGTTCTTTGTTTCATTATTTTCAAATATTAAAAGCCACTGAATTCACAATTTTCACAATTCAGCTCCTCAAACAATCAACATTTATGCTGTAAAGACACACTCTGTCCCAGTCTGAATGCCTGTCTGCACACGTGCACAGTAAAGAAACAGGTATCTTAATCTTGGGTTGGGACAGAATTTGGTAATTACCAGCCTGGAGCCAAATCTCTATGATTCAACAGATGACAATGAAGCCTGAACCACACTCAAGCGTAGGGGTTCAAAGGCAGTGTTGAAAATGATCCAAGAAACAAAAACATTTTGCATTCAACCATCTGAAAGTTACAAGACTTTGACCCTTCTCAATATATTTAAACAGTCTAAAGGCTGTGTAGTAACAGTGGCAGCCCTGGCTGGCTGCCAGTACATGAACAAAGGCTGTCTGCATTTCACTGCACTTTCCCTAATTCTGCACTGGAAATTTGACTGACCCTCCTAACATCTGATTCTCCTGTCAGCAAACCATCAAAACAGAAAACACAAAAACACCAGCAGAAAACCACAGCTGCTCAGACTTTTTTCCCCACAGCTCACCGCGTTACTACAGGAAACTACCCTGGTCCCAATGTGAGCAGGTAATGAGACACGGCGAGGCATGGTGGGAAGAAGAGGCATGGTAGAAAGTTCAAAATAAGTTTTCCATTAAAAAAACAAAAACACAAAAGCCAAACAGGGAGCTAAGTGCTTACTAGCTCTACCTCAGCTTTGCCTTAGGGATAGAAGAAGGGAGACCAAGCAAGCCTTTTACTTTCACAGGAGTTTTTGTGTAGGAACACAGTTATAAAGCACTTTCTTATGCTCCCCGTGCTTAGCGAGGGGTGTCCGAGCAGGGTGTCACGTGGCGTCGTCTTTGGGAGGTGCAGCATATTCACGGTCTTTCATCGCTGGAAGCGTGCCCAGTGTCTGTGTAACATCACTCCTCAAATCGTGGCAGGTCTTGCAATTAGCCTACACTCCCACAGCACGTACAGAGCAATCACATCTGCTGTTGCTCTCCTGGCATGATGCTTATATACGTTACTGCTCAAGGAGTGCACCTCCACTTCCCCTTCTTCCTCTAAAACATGCCACAGTATGGGAGGGCACTGAAAGACTAAACTATGACTAGCACTCACATAAAAGTATGGGAACTGTACAGAGTTCTCCCCTCCTCATCTGGTTTGCATAGCAGCCACCTGGCAAACACCACATGCAGGTAACAATGACAGGATCATTAAGCAACAGCCTAATAAAGAGGGATAAAAATAATGCAATTTCAATTTACAGGGAGTGTGCAAAGTATAATTTCAGCCAACCTGTTGCACCCTCCCTACCTGTCTCTCAGAAAGGGCCGTCCACCCACAAACACACAACTTTCACTTCAGCAGCACAAAACCATGCTACAGGCTCTGAGCATGTGTTTTCTACTCCAGGTTACATCATCAACAGCTGCGCACAGGAAAATTATTCTGCGCATGCAACAGATACACATGAAAATGCTGAAGTTCCCACTTCAGCAGTGACTTCTGACAGTCAAGCCCTGTGACAATCAGCTCCACCTTCTGGCTCCCACTGTGGTGAAGACAGAGCAGGAGAACAACTGTAAAATACTGGACAGTGGTTATATCTCTAAAGCTGGTCCTATCTGTATAAAGGGTTAAGATAAATATGAATCACAAAGGAAATCTGTGGAAGGAAGGAAACATCGAGCATAATAATCTCTAATGCAAACATGCCAATGTCTTTTGTTAACAGCTGTGTCTCGTTTAGCTTTCAAATCTAACTTCCACACTTTTTCCTCTGCAAAAGACGACCCCAAATTTGTGTTCATATTTCAGTGAAAACTCACTACGTGTACAATATTGCAATTAATAAAAATAAAAAGAGGAACTTGGAATAATATACGGGCATTCACATGTACATCACTATTTTCTACTGGCAGCCAAAATATTACTGCATGCAAGGCAACAGTCATAAACAACACCAGGTCTTTGCGTTGTCTCTGGGTTTTGCACAGATTTACCTTCTGCTGTCTCATCCAGCTTAAACATTCACTCGTGACACGTTTCGTGTACTCGTCCCAGCCTGAGCCACTCTGAGATGAGTAGCAACCACCACCTTTGGAGCTGGCCCTCCTGGCACGGGGAACACTGATGGCTTTGTATAAGGCACGCATTTGCTCTTGAAGTTGAAGCAGCCTGAAAGGGAAGGAACCAGTTAGTGTCTATGAGGAAAACAACCAGAAAACATAGAAACACCACAATAAACCTCTCCCACTGGACCACCAAGTATTCAAAACAAAGTGCTGAAAGCACAGGCTATGGAAAAAATATATTGACTAAAATTTCATGGGGACAACCAAGGTGTGAAATTCTGTAAGAAATACATTACTGCAAGGCCTTTCTCCATGTTGCATGCCCCAAACAAACCTGACCGATTTCTGTCACATCCTGCAACGCCAGGGAAGGTGAGCACATGAGACACCACAAACTTTTATCAGCCACACTCCCTCCCCCAGCCCATCCCTGGCAATACCTTTTCTGATACATTTCACAGGGTTGGCTCATCTGCCTCATCTCTCTGATCAGCCCATCCAGGATATCCATTTGGTCATTTGCCTGTGCAAAACACTCTTCCAGATCTCTGTTCCCTCTAATCTGGACACCATCCCCATATTTCAGTTCCTGGAAGGGGGTGGGGAAAAAGACAGAGATGGAAGATTAAATTATATACCCATCACCTAAGCTTCAGCTTGGCTGTTTTAAAAGAGCTGTTATGAGGAACAATTATCTTTAAGAAGCATGACAGGTTTCAACTGCTGGGTCTCCAATTGCCAGTTTTAACTGGCAGAAGGCTAATCAACAAAAGGATCCACAGTCATTGTAAAGTCCTCATTACAAATAAAATATAAAAGAAAATTATCAAAACATAGTAACAACCAAACCTTTCCATAAAGAACAGCATATCCTGACCAATGTTTATTTCAGCAGAGCCAAGGCTTCACACAGTGTTCTAAGCTTTTAAGACCTTATGCTTTGGTGTTTAGAGGGCAAGAAGCACTCTGTCCTAGTGGGAGTTGGTGGATACTGCTCCTGATTTTTCAGAAGTTTCCCTGAGGTTCTAAGACTTACAGACATTGCTCCTCCCCTGCAAAAACATAGACTGCACCCTGTCTGCCTGGGACCAGCTCCATGCTCAGTCACATTTGCATCCCACCTTATAACCCAAAGTCTAGGCAAATTCTCCATGTGCCCTCTCAGTGCAGTGGACCACAGTATGGTCATGGTGCTTCAAGCAGGAAGGCACGGCTTTTTCATCCCACACTGACACAGCCATGCTGAACAAAACATCAGCCAGCTGTGATTTGATTTTGAAACAAAATGTTGATCTACCTCATTACTTTGTACCTCAGAAAGAAAAGAAAAAAAAAAAGTAAGCAATTCATGTTGTGGCACCAAGCTGAAACTAAACATCACTTTCTTTTAACTTCACTGGGATAGTATTAATCCTTATCATGAGGCACTATTTACTCTGGCATTGATTTTTATATAAACATGCTCACACGTGCTGTATCTCTGAAAAGGAAATGAATTACTAACCACAGAGCTCATTCCTGAACAAATTTTCTGTCCACAGAGGGTCCAAAAGTGTGCATTAAATCACATCTACTGCCAGAACTGAAAACGTTTTTTGTATCTCAGTGGCCTCAACAGCAGATGTGCTTACCACCCTGCACCTCCTCTGACTTCAGCAGGAACAGAGGACATCCCGTGTTCACCAGGACTGAATCAGTGCGTAACCCGCCCCCAGGCACTATGGGTTTATATCAGTGTAGCGTAAAGCAAAGATCATCTCTATGCATTTGGGATGAAACAGTCAAGAAGATTTTAATCTAGTTTCATATACTTCTTCAGAAATCATCTGGAAAAATAAAATAAAGGTAATGAAAATTTTTCCTATTGTGGTTCAGGTTCATTATGGCCCAGAAAATGATGACGATATTCTACAGGAGACAGTAAGAGACTATAAGTGGCCACAACATTATTAACAGCTATTTACAGTGACGGTGGCCTTGATCTAAAACTGAAAAATAAGATGCAGTAGAATCTGTTTGAAGAGTGTGGGGGTTTTTTTACAAATCCGTAACTTCCCCTTTCCTTAACCAGATGCATTTCAGTCAGTTTTACTGAACACTGAGTACAGATGGAGGAGGGAGACCTAGGAAGGCTGTGCGCTATTCCACTCCCAGTTGCCTCACACAAACAGCTGAAAGGGGAGAAAAGAGGTGAAGAAGCAGAGCCTGTGAGTCCAGATAACAACGCAGCATTCATTGCTTGTAATATTCATAATCACTTCTGATAAGAAGAACAAGAAGCACTCACGGGTTGTACTATGAGCTCAGCTTGCATCAGGCAATCCGAACAGTTTTGCAAAAGCTCCTGGATGGTGTTCTGGCATCTGGACACTGTACAGGTCCCATTCTGACTGTTGCGGGGGAGAAGAATTAAGTAAGTACAGAGTAATCACACATTTTGAAGAGACAAGAGAAACACAAATTCCCGACAGCTAAGGGAAGTTACATGGAATAATCAATCTCATTAGGCTTCACAGAGACACATATGCTTTATCTGGCCCTCCTGCATAATTGCACTGTGAAGTTTTAATGTCGATTCCATGATGGCAGAGCCACTTTATAATTCTGTAAGAGCAGGCGTGGACTGACTTCACCACAGGATCAAGCAGAAGGTGGAAACTGGCATGCCATAAAGGAGAAAGGTTTTCTTCTAGTACAGGTATTTGTAGCATTGATAAGCAAAACTTTGGCAGTATTGCAGCGAGACTATATTATTCATGATCTGTGTTAAAGTCAATACATTAGCATGTAGCCTTCGCGTGATGTTATCGTATGTGTTATCACATCAGCCATCAAATGTCAGAGCATAGAAGGAAAGCAGGATCCTCTGCTATGCAAGCACATCAGCACACAAGTCCATACAAACCTATGAAGGGCCCTTTTAGCAGTGGAAATGGATAAAGCTAGTGTAGTGTCTTAAAAAGGCATTGCAAGTTGCACATGCTACTACAAAAACAGATGTAAGGGCTGGAGTTAGAGGGCATGCTTTCTTGCAAATAAATAAAGTGAGAGATTGGGGGTTCCAAGTAAAGCTCCAGAACTGAAAATACTAGTGGGGGAAAAAGCCAAGACAGATAATGGGGTCATTACTATTGTCTTACACAGAATCTACTGCATCCCTACCACCAGAAGGTTGCTTTTCCAGCATTTGGGATTCAGCCACCAAAGCAAGCCACTGCTAGCTGAACGTGGGTGAGGTGCTTCAAGCGAGGAACCATTCCTTGCTGATGGAATCAGAGCTCCCAAGCAAGCCCAGGCAGCTCCCAAACCAAAGCACTTGCCAGTGAAACTAAAATAAACCACTACTAAGAGACAGTAAGAAACTAAGCTGCTTCCAAGCCTTGCCTAGTTCTCCAACTCCTGTGCTCACAGTAGGTAACCTTTTCCATTACAAATCACTGAAGGCCCAAATCTTCCATGCAACACTAACATCAAAAAGACTATAGGTGCAAACCTGTCCAGCTCAAAGCCAGCAGGTCATCTGGATTCAATGGAAATCTTTCCACTGACTTCAACAGACTCTGACCATCCTTCGCAGAAGGAACTGTGACAATGTAAAAAACTTGGCAGAGCTGTCCTTGGGAAAATCACCGCAGTGGTGAGAAACATTCAACGGTGTATTTTTAAGAGCTCTTCTGCAGTGTGTGCAGTTGGTGCTTCAGCAGCCTGCCATTTTCCTATCAGCTCTTCTTGAACAAGTGGAAAAAGTTTGAGCAACTTTTCACTAGCTTCCTTCAATACTGGGGAGTAGACCCTCAAAGACAGAGACAGAACTGGAGAATCACTGGGTGACTTAAAATGAGCTGTACACATGCAACTCCTGGCTTGCACTGTGACCCTTTGGCTGCACAAACGCTGTGCCCTACTGTGCTATGCATCCCTGTATATCTTGGAAACAGCTTAAAGAAAACAATTGTGAAAAATAACATATGGGTCTGATTTTGTGCCAGGCTTCCTGTCAGCCTCCTTTTCTAAATCATTCCTTCTCCTTAGGCATCACTGTTGTGTTTGGATCTAGAAGTATCTGACTGCATCCAAAATTTACATTTAATTACAGCCACAATTATTCTCATGAATGAAACACGACGAACAAGAGAGGAACCTTCCAAGCAATTTTCTCTTTTTAGAGCATCAGAAGAGTTTGGTTTTGTTTTTTTTTCTTTCAATCATCTCCTGGCAGCTATAAATGCTGGATACCTGTTAAAGCCAAAAGAACTATAGATGGGGACCAGAACTCTACTGTAATAAATCAGCTTATCTCCACTGACTTCAGTGTAACTTCACTGACCTCAAAGGCATTACTTCTCTTCACACTGAGAGGAGGTCTGAACAACGGCTGTCATAGTTAACACACTAAGAAATTGTGAAAAGCTGTTTTCAAGTAAATGAAACTACTAAAACAATTTAAAGGACAGAAACAATAGAATTACCCAATGGTGTTAGAAAACCACATCCAGAATTACTGTCCAAATAATTAAAAAGTTGGAAAACCGAAGATGGTTTAATATAGATGCACAAAACTGTTTCCAAGGCAGGAGCAGATGCCTTGAGGTGGGAGGCTTAAGTACACCTTATTTAGATCTTCAAATAAAGATCAACAAGTTACTTGTTTACAGTTCACAGGGACCTTCACAAGAAAAAGCAGCAAGTGTTTAAAGCTCTCCAATCTAGTAAAGACATAACCAGAATAACTGTGGACGCTGGAGCAACACAAACCGAAACCAGAAAAGAGCACAATACTTTATCAGCGCTGCTTTTAACACCTTGGATGTCAGTTTTGTTGTTGAACAACTAACTGTTTTGCTAGTCAAAATACTGAGATCAATACCAGGATAACGGGTGAAAAGGCAAGCGGCCTGTTAAAGGTAGCTGATGACACTGGGAGAGCTAAATGGCTTTCAAAACCATCAGCCAAAGAGAGCTACACTGGGTTAAGGGGCCTGCCCAGAGACAGCAGGGGCCACTACTGGAGCTGCTGTTTGATGGCATAGCTCCACCAAGTCAATGGGATGCAAAGATTTTAAAGCTGAAGAGGACTTAGCTGTACAAATATACTCAAGCAGGGCATAAATCAACCTCTGAACATAACAAAATAAAAATACTTAGCAACACAATACCTCAACATATATTGGTTGATACATCAGATGGCACTAGCACAATCTCTCATGGACACGTCTTCCCTACTTTTCAACCATGTGACAGAAGAGTATTTCATAAGTAGTTTCAAAGGCCTTCAGTGTAATACTGCTCTCAGTGAAGCCAACAGGCCTTTAATGGGAATGAGCAGATCAAAGCAGAAACCCCAATGCAGAGTAAGCAGACTTCCAATCTTGAGGCAGAAGGAAACAGCCAGCCAAAGAAAAGCCATGTGCAACACGATGGCATAAGGAAAAAAAAAAATAAAAAATACTGGACTAAAGAAACTGAGGCAAACCCTAACCCCTGAACATGCTACATGGCATCACAATGTGGAGGGAAGAACAAAGCTGGATTTTCAAAGTACAACCATGTAATCTAGATCCTAATAAAAATACATTTATGTCCCTGAGAAAGATGTAGGACCCCAACAATCCTCACAGGACGCAGACTAAGTGGATTACTATAGATGGTATTTTGTCAATGTCTCTCTTGCTTCATCTGGTTTTGTTTACATGAAACTGAATGAGTTTAAAGTAATGTTTGGTCTTTGTTACAACTACTGCTGCTATGATGGCAATTTGATTTTAACTCTAGCAGCATCTAAAGCTCAAACCTGTGGATAGGATCCTGCTGCACCAAACACTGTAGGCACACCACACAGTAAAAATACCGACAGGTTTTTCACTCGTTTTACTGCACCCCTGTAAACATAGCGTACGTTTTCAACCATTCCAGCAGAAAGGGAAAGATCTGGAGCTTGGTCTATTTAGCAGGATTTGTAACACAAGAGTGCAGGGACTCCTACTAATAAACAGATGCATTTGCAAGAATCTGACTATTTGCTGTACTGCTTTGGTTTTGTAAACCCTGCAGAACAGCACTGAGTGAAACAGCCTGGACTGCTTCAGACCTTAACTACCTATTTGTCCTTACAATTCAAAATTTTAGACCATGACACTTATTTTGAAGGCAACTCATGAATTTCAAAAAGATACTATTAAACTGAGTTCTTTATTAAAATGACTTAGTTTTAATAGGCATTAACTATTCAAGGAACACAGGAAAGCAAAGGGGGGAGTGTCTTTGTTTTACAATTATGAGAATACTTCAAAACACAGAAGAATCACTGTTATTTGAGATCTTAAAATGTAGCCCTGTATCCCCCTACTGCCCGATAAGCCCTAGGAAAGGCACAGCATCTTCACGTTGCTGTCATTCTGCACAGAAGCCACCCTGCTTGCTGCATGTCAAGGCAGAACACACTGCTCCCTTGCTACACTGCGCTCTTCTCTCCCGGAGAAATGAGAGGACAGCACATCCCCTGCTGCCACCGGGCTTTGGGCAGGATGGTAGCTCAGGCAACATTCCCCTGCTGCAATACACCCCTCCTGAGCTAAACTCAGCTATTACCTTACAGGTGAATCCTCAATTTCTGAACTAGGATTGCCCTTATAACTGTTAAGCCGTACCAGTGATGCTCACAAGACCCCCAGCTCTACCAAAATAAGAAACAGGTATTGCTGCTTTTTGTAAACGGGACTGAGAAATGCCCTCGAGGCCGTGCGATGAGTTATGAGAGCTGAGACAGACACGGCGAATGCAGCTATGCCCACGCCCCTGGAACACAGCAGGACTGACTACTGCTGCCGCTGACTTATTCAAGCGGTCAAAAGATCTCCTAAGTGATATTTTTTGAAGAACTGATAAATCCTCTGTAAACACTCGGCTTGCACCCTTACAGGCCCAAGTGAGTCGTTACTACTACAGAACCCAAGGGGCAAGGAAGAAAGCCAGCAACCTTCTGCTTTCTCATTTGCCCCCTGCTGCTGAAGACCTGCACACCCCCAAGTATAAATGCCTGCAATGTGGAGGCTGCTCTGGCTTCTGCCTTTGTTAGCACACATCAAGAGGCTGCTGTGTTATCCGGGGGGCGAGCGGAGAAGCAGGGCGAAGGAGACACGCAGCAGCACATCCAGCAGCTCTGCAGAGCCTCCCAGCAGCTTCACAGTTCCTTAAAGCTTTGGAAGCACAAGTGGGACACTCTTGGCCCAAAGATCTGATTTAAACTGAATGAAAATAATCCTTGTTAAATTTTCTGATTGCTCCACAAAACACTTAGCCTTTAAAAAACGCAAAGCATTCTTTTTTCGTTCAAAAATTAAAGGAAGCTTTAAAAAAGGTCTTTTTGCAGATCCAAAGTATCAAGGGACTACCATAACTCAACAATGAGAGCAAAACAATAGCACCACTTCTTCTACCCCTTCAAACTTGTTTGAACAAGCAATAGATTCAGGAAGGGATCACCTGGTATGCCCAGGGTAGGCAAGTCAGAAGAAAAACCTGACCTGGAATCTCCGTTCCCAGCACACAGCCTGCACACATCATGGGACTAAACCACCGCCCATCTGCCACCACCTGCCAGCTGGGTGTGCGTGCCCCTGAGAAGGCACAGGCATACACTGGCAAAGGTGGCGAATCACGATACCCGTAAGAATATAAGCAGAAATTAAAATACTGTAAAACAGCTTTCCCCCCACCCCCAAAGGAGGTGAATACAAGGGTCAGAAATTATCGAGAGTTTCGTAACTGCATTCTCCTCATATGTCTCTGCTCTTACCAGGATCAGTTTTGGCACACCATGGCCTCGCCAAACTAGTCCCATCTGCCGAGTATGCACATAGACTAAGGCACGATGACAGGAAACCTCAAAAGATGTCCGCATCTTGCACGATCGGGCTTTAAATACCATTAGAAATGTGCAAAAACTTAAGAGTCGCTGGTGAAATCTTAAGACCCCCGAGGCCAAGTGCCTTTAGAGCAAGCAGGGTTTTGCAAGGGACCCTGCCACACCTATTCGCGACAAATCCTCGCGCTTCTTCCCAGCGGTATTCATCACCAAGAGCAATGACACCGCTTCTAAAGGCCGTACCTGCCCAGCGCAGCAGGCTGCAGACCTGCTGCCTCTCCCACCTCTGGCTCTGGGAGAGGGAGGTGCCAAACACAGGGTCCAGCTTGGACCATGGAAATACACCTCTGCCAAAGATCAGTCGCGTAAAACACCAGCAAATCCCTTGCGTGACAGAGGCTTTCACACCTGCGAAGCTTGAAATCTCACACATGTACCTATGAAAAGGTGAGCTGGAATAGGTACAACCTGGTTTTCTTCTCATGATGTGGCAGCGTCACCAGCTGTTGCTGAAACCTGTTTCTTGGCCAGCTTGAGCACGGCGCAGGCTCTGCCGGCGTGGCAGGTATTCGGCAGCGATTCGGACATATTCCTCCTCCCTCTCCGT
>VZTL01000650.1:0-10118 GCA_013400535.1 Scopus umbretta
TTTATTTATATATTTATATATACATGTTCCCAGTGTGTTACATCATTAAGTCCATCCTTTGCATCCACAGTAGCAAATGCAGGAAGTATTTTTGTCTTCTGAGCATTTACAATGAATTTAGAGCAAAACTTCCTCTGACATCTGCCTGCCAAAGTCCTGTGTACTTGAGTATAGTCTAAAATTTGTCAGAGGTACTTGCAAAGGTTATGCAAGGCCACGATTCAGAGAAATGGTGCTGAACATCTATGTCAGAAAGTGAGCTGTGCTCAGCTGCATACACTGACTCAGCTGTCATGCAGACACCTGGCAGATGCAGACCTTCAGCTGCCATCTGTGCTGCCTGTATCATGCAATCACATCCCTGTAATCTTAGAGTAAAAATGGAGGGGAAGAAGTAGCAATAACTGTGGAGAAAGGAGGGTGCAGTAAGTTTCCTATAACCTCGAATATCAAGAAGTGTAGGTCATGGAGTAGATGATTTTGCTTGCCACCAAAACAATTTTCACAGTAGGTGGTATACAAAATTATCCTAGATTCATTCAGTTTTTTAGAATAATCGAGAATTACACACACATAAAACTCATGTTATTTATAGGGCAGTAGCAGTCATTACAACAGGAACTGTCTGTCAGATGCCTGCTTCCAAAGAATCCTTCAGAGATATCACAAGGAGAAGCCATTAGGTTTTTGTAATCTGCAGAGTGTAATAAATTCTGAGTGACACTATTGGTAGTTATTTTTTTACAACAGCATCTCTACTTGCTGAAAACGTTAGGATGTCTACCGGCAGGAAGAGGTTTTATTCTTTAATACCCAGCTCTGTATCACATGCACAGGAGCACATCCCAGCACCAGAAATTTAAGACAGGGGAAAGCAATAGTGCAAAAGCAATGTAGTGCAGTGGTGGTCTCCTCATGCCTTTTGAGCGAAAAGGGAGATAACCAAAGGACAACTAGGTTGACAGTTCATGCAGTTAACTCTACCTCTTGTTTACCTTCCCAACCATTCACAGAACCCCTCAGAGCTTTCCAAGTTAAGCTGGGCAGGTCTCAATATTAAAAGGTTTCAGAAAGGGGCCATGTGGAATAAATGGGGTAAATTAGTAAATTCATTTGTACAATAGCAATCATACCTTCAGCTTTTATAATTGGGCTTTTGTTCTCAGGCCTTTTCATATGTCTTTTCCTTAGAGGTAACCTCATGTGAGAGCTAAAGCAGTTCTCTCATAGGCAGCCCTCTGCTCCCCAGATGCCAGGCACAGATTAGCCAAGGAATTATTTCTCCCTTCATTTTCTTCTCTGTACCTCTGTGTTTGGTTTCTGGTCTGGTTTTGGCCAGGTTTAGAGGCTAGATGGATTACACAGGTTCATTACTGTATTTAGATATTTTTTTGAACAATATATGTATCTTCATTCAGAAACACATGCATTCTTAATATGAACAGTATCTAGTCTTCAGGCCAAAACCAGGCTCTTCCTAGATGTTAGTATATTCAGTATGTAATGCGGTAAGATTATAATTTAAACTATTCTGCAGTTCTACAAAATATTAAATGATATTTCATAACCAGTGATTGTTTTTTCTTACAGAGTTGCTAAGGTAACATGCTGGAACTAGTGGTTCAGTTTGGTTTAGCTGTTTATTACATTTTAAAAATAAAAGATTTATTATATTAAGTTGTGTTTATTATTTCTACAACCTCTGCAATTCTCCATGGGCTTCTATGCCAGAGACAAAGGCAGCCTGGTGTTTGGGAGTACCTTTTCTCAGGGGAGACGATGTGGGGGAGAGGTATGTAACACTAGACAGTACATCACTAAGTGGCTTGTTGCTCTTACGGAAGACTCAGATGTCGGGGGATTTTCATTATCTGTCGAATTTCCTTTCTTTTGCTAGTACATGGTAGATGCCTGTTCCTCCTGCATGATTAGCCTAACATTTGGCACTATTCTTTGTTGAAGCCCTTCTCCTTGTCCATGCTTGGACCAGGTGCATCCTATCCCCTTCAGGAGAAGCAGCAACCCTCCCATGACCTGACCCTGCTGTTCTGTACTGAGGCTTCTCCTACCCTACTGCTTCTCAGCGTACCTGGCAAACTTGGGAAGTGCCTCTGTTCCATGTTAGGCCAAGCACAATCAGCTGGGCAGGCTTTGCTGCCTGTGCTTTTCACCCTGCCCATTGTGCCTGCAATTCCACTTCAATGTCATCACAATTCCTTGTATTCAAGGGCTTCTGTGCAAGCGACCCACTTCAGTATTTATTTTACTGATTCATGAATATTTTAAAACACATTCCTCTTGGAATCATACAATCCCATCTTTTAATTAATAAGTCAGGTGACCATCAAATGCCTATAGATTGTAGTTTCATCACATGCAGGGGGTTCTGAAGACACAATCCTTAGGGAATCTCAGTTTCAAGGCTTAGGAAAGACCTTTCTCACCCATCACTTCAGTAACTCAAACTTGCTGCTACCATTGAATTAGGAAAATGGATTGAAAGCATGAAGTGCTTATTAAGTTTAATGCTTTCATTCACCTAGTTTACTGCCTTCCCATCTGCCCTTTACTTGCAGAGGACTTAAATAGAAGCTAAAGGAAATGCCGTTATCCTGCTGTTGTCTACTTAGCTTTCATTAAGTAAGTTGGTGCACGGCTCACACTCATTCTCAAAACCAGCCCATCATCTAAAAGTATTTACATAAGACTCTTTGCATTATATACCAACCTCTGCTACACTAGTATTAACTACTGACATCTGCCAAGGCTGACTAGTAAGTGCTTTACAGTACCAATTCATCCTAAGCAAAAAGCATGTTTGAGTGCTGCAGTGCTCTTGTTAACGCCAATAAGAAGTATCAGAGCTCATATGACACCTAGCAGAAATTAGTACCCACATTCAAAGAAAAGCTTTTGTTATTTTCCAGAGTATTATGTGGACTTTA
This sequence comes from Scopus umbretta, assembly GCA_013400535.1. Lineage (NCBI taxonomy): Eukaryota > Metazoa > Chordata > Aves > Pelecaniformes > Scopidae > Scopus > Scopus umbretta. Next base: position 2,946 of record VZTL01000650.1, read on the forward strand.
TTGAGATGACTGCATCTGACACCTGCTGTAATATAAAAATGCAGCTATAATTAGCCAACTGATGCTCTCCGCAGTTTAGGTCGAATCCCTTCTGTGGGAATTATGCTTTAAAATATTCAGAACTCCAAGTGGCTCTCATTACATTTAATTTTTACTTATAATTAGGTGGTCTAGAAAAAAAATTTAGGATTGTAATAGCCCCCCGCTGAATGCCACACAGCAACGTGAAAACCCATAGATTTTTTTCCAAATAAAAAAATGAGAACAGCAGACTACACTACAGCCTTCAATTGAAGTCTGGCTTTGCTTAATTGTACTTTTTGCACTCATCAGTCTCTCCTCTTCAGAGCAAGCTACAAAAATTGCCTGAATAGCCAAAGAAAAGTTTCCCACAGTCACTGGCCACAGAAAAACACCATTGTCCTTCCTCACAGTTTGATGGACAACATTTCTATAAATGGGTAGCCAGTCTGTCAATGGTACCCTTGCTGAAAAGGCAAAAGAAGAGAACAGATTCTGCCAATATCTGACAAAGCATGTTAACACATAATCAGGCATTCACTAGTCAGGCAGCTGCCCCTGGGACCTTCATAACACAGGTGCCTTTAAGCCATTTCCTATTCACAGATAAAGGAAACAAGCAGGAGATACCTGGGAAAGGAGCAGTCTATTGTGGCCTGTCAAATGTCCATCTTCTAGGCTGCCTGCATAAAAACAGAAAGAACATAAAGGAAACTTCAGCCTGAGCCGCTAAATTATAAAACAGCAAAATACTCTCCAACTCCATAACTGTAATCTGTGTTTAAATAATAATAATAATTTTAAAAGAGTGGCAAAGGAGCACTGTGCCTTATAAGAGGTGCCTTCATTCTTTTTCCTGCATCAAACCGAGCAAAAGATCTGTCATGTCCCCAAGGCCAACAACTAGAACAAAGCCTGCAGTGGTGGTCCCAGGACTATCACCTTCATCCACTGCATCTTTGGTATATTTTTTTCTCAATGCCTAACCTGCTCACTTCTTCACCCAGCTGAGATTACTAAATTCATCCTTTAACTGAGGAAACTGGAATTTTCTGATGGATCAGTCTAGTATGACTGAAAGTTGAATAAGCTGCAGGACAAAGACTCTTTGCCTCTTTTTTACCAACTTTATTTTAGTGAGCCTAACAAACAAGTGACATTTCATAGTCAATGTTACCTAAAGGCAACTAAGTAGAGCAACCATTTCAGCAGTGAATAGATCATGATAAGGCAACAGTAAGCTTTATGCGAAAGAAAACACTTCTCTTTTGTGATGGTGCATAACCATGCTTATTTCATACACTCAGCATATTCAATGCCAAAATCTGTAGTCCCAAGCAGGAACTCAGTTGACATTTAAGTAATCTAATAGATATTTCACAGTGATTTTAGCAGCACTGCCTGTCTGTTTAATGTTAAACGCATTAAAAAAACATCATCAAATTCTATGGAAGTTCCTGGTGGAAATACCTCATGGAAGTAGTATTGAGAACAAGGTTTCAGAAGATGTATCGCCACCACTGGAATTGCTCTGATGTTGTTGGGAAGCTCCTGCAGGTGATGTGCTGTCTCTGAGAACATAAACTGCTGCAGTGCAGCACAAAGCACTCGCAGCAGAAGCCAGAATACGGCATGGTAAGAACAAGTAAGTATGGAAAGATCTTCTGTGCACTTCTTTATGAAACAGTGCTGATGTCTTGCCTTCTCAAGGCAAAACATTCCAAAGAGCACAGTTACGATTTCTCACAATTATCATTCTCTAGCCAGATCTACTCTTTAATACAGGCTATACATATATATATATATAAATTTAAACCAGGAAAGCTTCTGAGCTTCCACAATAAAGCTATTCAAATGGAATTCATAGCCATAATGAAATTAAGCTGAAGCCAAGAATTAAAAATATTTAGGTAAAATGCAGTATCATAAAATGTAAATGAAAAAATATCTATGACCCCCATGGTCATTTTTTCTTGATCAGTTTTGAGAGTTCCGTGAACTATGAGGTTTCTTAGCACTGCCCATACCTGTGCAGCTGAGCTGGAGTTACACTTCTCAACATTTAAAAAGGACTGCTTGTTCTCTGTTGAATCAGCCTCAGGTCATTATCAAACTTACAACCTAGGCCCAGTCCTGCAAAGGCTTTTACACACAGGCTTAGCTTTATGCACATGAATAGTCCTTTAGAATTCATTAGAATGATTTGTGCACAAAGTAAGCAGGTGCCTGACTAGCGTCACTGAAGGATTGGGACCCAAAATGTCAAAGACTCCATATTCCCTATTAACAAATGCCTCTTCTGCATTAGAAAAATACTGACAGTGTAAAGATGAGTGTGATCTTTTGTTTTGTCCGTTTACTATAATACAATGGGCATCATTCAAATAACATCATAGTAACTTTATATCAAAAAAGGACATTATGTATTTACTTGTACAGATGTAGAAGTTGAAGAATAATGCAGGTGGTATGAACACAGAGTGATACACCCAGAGGAGCTAAAATGATTTAGGTGCCTGTCTTACATTGTAATATGGATGTATTAACCCCTTAAGGCTATTTTGACAGGCTCAACTCAACTACATAATATAGGTCCCTAATTTCAACTATCAGTCCATGAATCTCATATCTAAAGCAGATCTGGATCTGGTTCCTGAAGTCAATGGAGAAGCCTGCTAGGATACTGAATGATTGATCGGACCAGTAACGGCAGGTGTGGTCTATTAGATTATAACTGTCCAGCTACTGGAGTATACAAATTTATAAGCGAAACTGCTGAAGCAGGAGGTAAATCTAAATTTGAGCAACTTAACAGTTCCACAGAAAAGGCTAGGAAGACTGTATATTTAGAAAAGGACTTGGCTCCCAGCTAATGTGTGAAAAGCTTGTACATAGCACAGCTGAAGAACCCTGTTTTAAATATTCCTAAGCATCCATCACTATTATTTCTTTTAAAATAATAGTCAAATTATACTAATAAAGATGCAAGCTACAGCTTTTAAAATCAAGCACTCAGCAATCAAGGAATCCCAAAAGTTAAAGTTTCTCTGAAGTAAATGTGCTATATTCCTGTTTCCCTGTTAAATATAGATTTTTCAAGTATCCCATTAAATCTGAGTTAAATATATATGTGCAGCATGTACATATTAATGCAGTGGAAAATTATTAATTTCTAGACTACCTTCAGGTATAAGTGCTTAATTTCACAATGCTTGTGTCAATTTATTGACAGTTTACAGACAAGGGAAACACTGTGAGCACAGACACCTACTCTGCAAGATGCCTTGTACATTTTCATGTGATAGTCTCAAAAGCAAATTATAGAAAGGTTTATAATCAAACCTTTCAAAGTAACTATAGAAGTCTAAAATTTGTGAACACAGAATAATTATAGTAATAGTTCACTAAGAAGAGCTGTTGAGCTGGGCCTTACAGAGGTCAGTTCTTGATCCCAAACGGTACAACTGCACTGAAGAATTTTGTGTAGAGGATGCTCATTGTATTTGCAGATGGCAGCAAGAGAGGGCAGGCAGGAAGATAAAACATAAATATTGTGCAAAATTACTAAACAAAGGCATGAACAATGATGACCAAAGTAAAGCAAAGCATAGAGCAGTATTAGAAAATCTCAAGGGTAAAACATTGCTGGACTCAGACAGGAAGGGCCATGGGTCTATATGCATGTCAGGGTAAGGCCACTAAACAGAAAGTGGGCAACAGCCTCATGAAGATTTTGGATTTTGTTAGGAATGATAAAATTACTGCAAGACATTAATGTATTGGGTTTTGTTCTTCCAACGCAAATACATCACAGCCGTATTTTCCACAGGATGTTTCACACAAACCCCATTCCAATTCCATCTGAATGGGGCTTTTAAAATTTTTGTAGCACGAGAGAAACACCAAAAGGTCAGCAAAGACATCTGAAGGAATGCTGCTCCTATTGGATAATCCGATTTACAATTTAAAGCCTTTATTTGATGAAGTTAATAAGCACGTGGCTACATTTTAGGGAAGCAGGCTGTTTTTTCAGCTGGGGTAGTGCTTAAAATTAGACACCAGCTTAAGCATCTTGTTGAACCAGGACCCATAACCCTGGTTGGAGCGATGCCTTTCCCTGGATGCCCAGGTAGCAACAGAAATGAAGTGCTCTTCTTCGGTAATTAATGCTGGAAAAAAGAAATGAAAACTTTTATTCTGGAGGGGACTTTGTCAGGTCTTACTCTATTTTAATCCAACAGGTGGGATACTATCAATTTTCACCAAAATAATGTAGAGCAGCACTGATAATCTGAATATTAAGGAAAACTATATTTACAGCAGTCAGTGCCCAAGCTGCACCACTTGCCTGGGGCTCTGGGCAGAATTCAGGTATTGTTTTTATCTTTGAAGCTCCAAATGATTTCAATTTAAATTTTTTTCTGAAGTGTTGGCTCTTTTGCCATTCCATGCGCTACAGCTGACATAGGCAGAAGTACACAGCATGAGCTTTTCAATTCAGGAGAAAAATCTGCTTATACATTACACAGGCTCCTTAGCTCAGCACTTCCTTCCTCAGCACAATGAACCTCAACCACTGGTACGTTCTGCAAAGCACCCACCTTTCTCTAGGTGTTAGTTAGGGACAAAACTAAAGTGTGAGTTCAGAAATTATGTTAATGTAATATTCAGTAGAAGAAACAGTGCTAGTAATAATGACAGTGGTGACCAGCAAACACAAGTTGTGTCAATGTATTAAAGTTTACTGTGATTTTAAAGCGCTTAAAGGCGCACAGAGCTGGAAAGAGGTACACATCTTTATCATTTTACAAACCAAATAAAAAGGAGCAACAGTCCAAACCCAAAAGATCATCCTTTTAATTTCAAAACAATTTTCACTCAAACAACTATATTTGCTGTCAAAACACTTAGTGGTTTTGTGTTTATATTTTTCAAAGTGGTTTTAGTGGGAGAGGCTTTTTTACACCTCAGAGATCCGTTTCAGGAAAAAAAGCTGCAGAGGATTTAATCTTATCATGATAACTCTACCCCTGAATGTTGAAAGCAGTTCCAGATTATTCACTCCCTTGGTAGTCACATCATTAAAATATCTGAAAAAAGGCCATGACTGCCAAGTTACACATATTTAAATCTTCTGATCCCTCTTTCTAAACTAGTGTCTCTATCTCTGGCAATCCACTTCTTGCCAGTTTTCTACAAATTCCCTCCAAATTACCAGTATCTTTCCAGCAATGAGAGCTTCCAATATTTTATTGTTTCACCAGCTTTAGTGAGCATGCCATGTAATTTCCTCTGTCTTTATGGGAGGCCTGGATTTACTGTGGCCAGCTTTACTGCCAGAGGGGATTGCAAGTGTATTCATATGTACTGTGCGCTACATGCAGTGAGCATATAATCATCTTTTGGAACCATTCTGCTCTGGTCTCTCTCTTCCATTAGATATGAATGTTTAACACAGTTTGTCTTAGCTGTATTTGCACATGTTTCTTCCCTTCTCATTTTCTCACATGCTCTCATTTTTCTAATCTCTTAAATCTCTTTGGATTATTTCTGCTCTGTTCATGCTTGCATAATGCGTTACATAATTTGATCTGTGAAATTTCAGGTGATACCCCATTTATTCAGACAGCAGCTGCAACACAGATCAAGGCCTTCTGAGATAGTGAAAAGTAGGAAGAAAATCTGTGCCCTCTTTACCAATAGGAATCGTTACCATTTCTCTATGAGAAGACATTTGCCATCACCAGGAAGAAGGCCAAGATTCTGTCTATTCTTAGTAAATAACGGGTGGACATCAACAACTCTACAGACTGCTTCATGGTCTTTTGCCTGCTTTTCTCATACTGATCACTCAAAAAATAACAGTACAGCACATCCACCCTCTCTTGATATCTTCCACGTTCATTGATTGTCCTGTATATTTCCACGTATGTGACAGCATTACCTCCAGTATCCTTCTGACTTTTATGTACTTATCTCTTTATTTTTCATTTGAAACATTTTGTACCCCAAAACAACCTCTTGTTAGAGGTAAAGATAACATGCCCACAAAGGAAAGATCTCGGGTATCTCAATGAATAAAACTACATGTAGCCATTACTAAGGTAGGCATATACCTGCTCCATAATTCCAGGAAGGCTGCATTTTTCAGAAGTGGAATTTTTCAGGTAGCTGAGCATTCATCACTTGAAGTTAAAACTTGGTTCGAATGTCTTTGCAGGCCATTGGAGAGTCAGTCAGAGCAAATTGCCGCCTCTGACACTGAGAAGCAACAATCAATGCCAGGGTCTTACATCTGTGCTGTTTATTCTGTTCTGGCCAGAAAATTACTTCCATGTTTATTCAGCGTTATAGTGCTGGTGGGGGCAGGGAGATTGTATTTTCCCTTATTCTTGAAAGCTTCATGGTTTGTTTGATACAGATGAGATGACTGCATTTTGCAGAGCTGCTTCAGCTGCCTGTCCAGAGATACAACTGCAAGAGGCAGGGCAGGCTGAAGCAGCAAGTCCTTGGCCATGAGCTGGAATTAGCACTGTTGGACAGAACTGCAAAATAAAATTTCACAATCTTTCTTACCTGACTACCATGTTCATAACTGACCACCATGTTCTGTGTATGTGTTCAAGATGTCACTGGACACAAACTGTATCTTTGCAGGAATTCAGTAAATTTCACTACATTTCAGAGCTTCCAAATCAGGAACACATTTTGCAGTAAGCATTTCTGAATCCAGTGAGTGGTTCTCATATTCTGAAACCAACCAAGTGCCATCTCGTTCACCTTAGATAAGACATTTTTGTAAAACGCAGCTCTCCATGAAATATATTTGTAATAATTAGCACTGGAGTCCTTTTTGGAACTAATCTTCCTCTGGAACTGAGCAGGACTTTCTCTGCTTAAGTCTTCTCAAATATTTAAGTTGGTTGCTGAATGGAGACACAGAATACTATGTCTTCAGCTTCATGGGATTTATTTTCACTAAATTAAGGTAAGTTTTATCTCGATACTTTAGAGAGGAATACCCTTAAAATACCCCCCAAAATAGCAGTCAAATCAATTAATCTTTCTAATATTTTTATTTAAGAATGCTTTACCACTCTCCATTTCCCAATGGAATAAAAAATACCGGGGGGGGGGGGGGGGGGACGGAAG
>VZTL01000650.1:10127-23906 GCA_013400535.1 Scopus umbretta
GCGGGGGGGAGGGAGAGGCGACAGGAAGAGGTGAGAAGGTTAAAGGATCAAAATTAGGGTACCAAAATAAACACTGGGGAGAAACTTTTTGTCAGCATTCCTACTGTCTTAGGAAAGAAATCAAGTAGATTGTCTTAAGAGTAAATACAGTCTTGCAAGCCTCATAATCAGAGTACTCTGACAAACTTGCTCCTTGTGGTCCGATCTAAAAAAAAACCCTTGCTGAACCAGAAGAGTCAAGGCTTTGAAAAGAAGCACATATGAATGGATAAAGTGAAGGTATAACCAAAAGAGCACAGCTGAAACAAGTCCAGTAATCTGATATACTTAAATATTAATACACGTTTTCCTTCCTTCCATGAACGAGCACTCAGTGGAGGCACTCCTGTAAGCGTGCCTGCCACGTGCCCAGGCTGACAGCTCCGTGGAGGCAGCTGAAGGACAGGAAGGAGCCAGGAGGCAAAGAAAAGGGTTGGGGCGCAAGGTGACCTCACCGGGAGAGGACACCCCATAGGAGCTGCTGCAGTCCAGGGCCCAAAGCCTGGTGGTCTTTGGTGCCAAAGCAGCACACAGAGGCGGGCCTACACCCCTGGGCCAACACACTGCGACTCCGTGACCACCGAGGTCATCTTCTACCCGATAGTTGCAATGGACCCGAGCTGAGAAAAGCTTCAGGGTCCCAGAAGAGGTCTGCGAAAGGGGCAAAGGCTGAGATGTTTCCTCAGGGTGGGGAAACAGGCCTGCTCACCACGCTGGAGAGGCAGACAGGTACTGCGGGAAAGGGTCCTCCGGCCACCACCGCACGGGAACCCATGGGGCCAGAGGCGGACGGGCAGACCCGGCCCGCCCAGCCANCTCCAGGCGTGGGCAGCCCCAGGGTGCGTGGCCCGCTCCTGCAGCTCGTCGTCGTGGCCGCGCCTTTGCCGCTTCGTGACGGGACGACTCGCGTCACTTTGTAGTTTGATGGATGGTCTCTTCCATGAGAAACTGCAGCCTGTCTAATTGGTGTACCTTAACACTTAAGGATTCTGAACTGAAAAGCTACTAAAAGATTACTGTATATTAAATCAAACTAAATGATCAGGAACTTGAGGTTAGCTTTGCCTTGGCAGTAACATACTATGAAGCACACGGTGCATCTCAGTGGGTCGGAATTTTGAAAGCGGCTTTGCTCTGTGCTACTTAAGTTGAAACACCTACTTTAGGCTTAGTAATAGCTATGAATTATTTAACAGATGTTATGGTAGTGGTGGGAGGCCCTTATCAGGAGAGGATTTTAGTAACAACTTAATTATTACTGTAAATAACTTACAGATTAATTCCGTTTCCACTGTGGAAGCATATATGCAGTTCTGTGAAGGCAGTAGAAGCACGCTCTTGCTCCTGAAATTAGACAGCAGTTTGAAGGTTTGGGGCCAGATGATGAGCAATAGCTGCAGGAGATAATGTAACTTTGTATACATTTATGTTACAAAAATACTCAGAAATGGACTCTGTTAGATACAGAGGCAGTTTAGGAGTAGCTGCTGACTGATCTGAAATTACTTTTTTCATCTCTCATTTGAATAGATTTGTGTATTATATTTGCTTCTTACCTCAAAGTCTGCTAGTAATTGTCTCCATTTTCAAACAAAAGTCATCCAGAATTAAGGGCCTGAAAATTCAGGTGCTGACTAGTAAGAGTCTTGGCTTTCCTATCTCGAAAGTGATTAAAAACTACCCTACCTTTTGAACAGGAGTGCAGCACTAAACAACTTGAGCATACACCGCTGATTCGTAGGATTACTGAGACAGGAAAACTATCTATGTACTGAGGATGAAATATCCCATCATTCTTTCTGGTGAAAATTCTGAAAGTAATCCATGAAGAACTAGTGACTGTCATTTTCTCCTACGCGATACTGTCATTCATACTGTTGCTCTTACAGTGTTAACATGAATGAAAATTTGGATTCTTGTATTTATGAAAAACGCAAAGAAGAATAAAGGAAAAGTTTCCTGTGCTCTTAACTAGGGTGCTCATCACAAGTTTAATTGTTTTCAGAACAACATTAAACGGTCTAGTTTCTCTCTCTTCTTCAGTAGCTTACTTGTTCCCCAAAGTTTGCTCTATGTCCGGTGTGTCACTGGAGAGGCCTTAGTGATTTTTAACAATATTTGTGTGGACATGGACAATTGCAAGAGACCAGTTCAGAGCTGCTACATCCCCTCAGTAGAGTTACAGTAGTTATGGTGCAGAGTAAAATTGTCTTCACTGGCGTTTGGAATGTATTCTTTCCATGAAAACAAGCCCATTTTACTGTGCATGGCACTGAACTATGAGTAGGGGTCTGGTTGCTCCATCTTAGCTGAGGAGGCCCTTTTAATTTCTCAGTCACGATTGTTTCCAGTTGTTGAGTTACATTCTTGTCTGCCAGCACTTGAGTTCTGGTAGATGTAACTGTGTTTTTCTACCAGCTTACTGACTCTAGCAAGCCATCTTGCATTTTTGACTGAAACTACTGATTACCCATTTCCCTTTTACAGAGATGAGTGAACGTGTGCTAGATCGTTAGCTGTCACAGTTTGTGATCCATCATAGTAGTTTAAATTGGATTTATACTAGCAGGTTGGACTGTAAACAGGAATAATTCTGGCACAGGAATTTTTTTACTAGAGCAGTCATTTGCAGCACAGTGACTAGGAGGACATCTGGGGATAATAACTCTTAAAACCAATACAACTGATTATGAAAAATTCTTTAAACCCTAAGTGACAGTCAGTGTCTTTCATAAAACAATTTCAAAGGACTGAAATGACTTATAATTCTGTAAATGGCTACAGAATAGGCTGTGGACTTGTAAATGCACAAAGGCTTTGAAGTTACCAAATCACAGAATTTATAAACCTGCTTGTCACAGTTCTTATAGGTGGAAGGATGTGAAACACTGTGAAAACTAGTTCTCTTCTACTAGAAACATGTTTGGATGCAGAAGGGGTATATTCTTTACTTATATTTAAAAACAGTGCCTATGAGTTTAAAATATCACTGGCCTCTAAATTATTCTAAGTCAGAAGCTTTATTGTTTTTGTGCGTTGAACCAGCTGGACAGGAGTCACATGCTGTGATATGAAGGCACACATTAGCTGATTCTTTCTGAAAAAGGAGGCTTATTAGGAAATTGCAGTAGGACTCCTATTTTGTTTCATTATGATGACTTAAATCTATGCCTTTTTTACCTTGTCAGTGGACTGTAATGTAGAGTATAGCAGATGTCACTCTAGAAACTTTGGGAAAAAAATAGGTGCTTCGGATGATCACATGTGCACAGTGGCTTAATTCTTAAAGTTAAGTTTTTTATTCTTACTAAACTCTAAACACATTCTTGATTCTGTAAGGTGTTCAAAACTAGTATTTCCTAAAACATTACTTTTTCTACATCCTCTATAGTTTAAGTACTAAACACGAATAACCATTTGTGTGAAAATTATCTAAAATACATTATATATCTAGTCAGACCATCTCCTTTGCTATGTAATTTGGAACCTAACACTGGATTTAACAAGGCTGTTCTTTGACTAAAGAAGGAAGGCTCAGGCTTATAGTTTTTATTTGTGTGGGCATGGACAATTGCAAGAGACCAGTTCAGAGCTGCTACATCCCCTCAGTAGAGTTACAGTAGTTATGGTGCAGAGTAAAATTGTCTTCACTGGCGTTTGGAATGTATTCTTTCCATGAAAACAAGCCCATTTTACTGTGCATGGCACTGAACTATGTATTAGAAAGTAAAAGTATTTTTAGCTTATAGAAAATACATAGTTCTTTAAAATTAAACTTCACATTCACTGTATGTGTTTATTGCTTTTGGGGTTAAATACTACAATTCCTTGGCAAAGAGAATAGACTGTGGCAACTGTTATTTTGATCTGAATGCATAAAAAGGGAAATAGTGTGTTTTGGAAATGGGTCTGGTAGTGGTGCTGTGTAATCTAGAGTTTGTTTAACCTCGAGATTTTTTTCAGGATTTATTTTTTAAAACACTTTTAATATAAAGCCTCCTTTGGATTAGCAGCAAGTAAAAATGGCAAGAGTGTGGCATGGTGCAGTATCGAGACCGTGTTCATACAGGTGTAGATAGCCTTGCAAATCTCAGAATAGAATACATGAACCTATAGGAAACTGCCATCCTGGGTGCACGTTTCTTCCTACTGGTGGTTCTATCATCTGTTAGAAGATTTGAGTGATTAACATGAACAGTATGTTTTCGTACAATAGTTATTTGAACTGAGAATTGACTAAAGTTAAAGATCAAATTAATACAATGAAAGTGTGATGAGGTCATAAGGAATTTTTGATTTTTGAATATACTTTGCAAATACTAGCTTACTTTGAAAATGGCAGCTGCTTGAATTATTTTTAATGTCAAAGCTCTTCAATGTCGTCATATAAAAATGGGGCCTGTATGAGATGGAGCGTAATTGTCGTCCTGTAGAAGTCGTGTATACTTTTGTGACATTAATACAACGTAACAACATATTTTTTTGTTGTGTTTGTTTTGCCCTCTTGAAGCTTAACCTTGGAGACGATATTGTGAAAGTTGTAATCGATTGGAGCAAGCTTCAAAGCACATCAGCACTTCAGCCAACATTGCTCTTTAGTGCACTTCAGCAGCATATTTTATGTTTGCAGGTAAATATTTCACTGGGCCCATTCGATTTGACAAAAGTGATCAACAACTGAATGTAGTTTTATTATCTGAACTGAAAAATTTCAGTCGTTTTGATCTTATTGCTATGTCCAACAAAAAAGAATACAAAAGCATTATGTGCATGGGATTCCACTGTGCTTCCATAGGTACTCACACTTAGGAATTTTTCAGATTAGTGGTGGGAATAGCCACTGTAGGTGAGCAGGCTGAATAAATGCAGCCTCATTGATTTCTAGACTTGCATTGTAAATGTGATACATTTCCATCTATGGTGGGTTATAATTAAGCAATAAGACACGGCAGGTGTGTGTCATGCTATGATAATGATTCCATGCGTTGGGTGAGTTTTGAGGCTCATGGAGTGCTTTCAGTGGTTCAAGAAGTGGCATTATCCCAGCATGACACATCCTGGAGTGTCTTACTGCAATTAAATATATTTTCAGCGTAGGGTTTTTTTTTTTTTTTAAAAGAGTAATTTCTTTGACATTAATGTCTCATCTTGCCAAGTAGCCAGTCACCATTACTGTCATTTCTTTTTAACTATTTGAAACTTTCCAACCCTGCCAAAAGTACGTGTAATTTAGTTGCATGGCAGGGAGGGTGAGCTGAACAGTGTTTTGACCTTGATAGTTCATCTGTAAAAGGTGGGGATTTCAATACCATTTTTTTGCTTCAGCTAGTCAATGAATTATTTCAAGTGTGTAGTACTGAGAGGGTGAAAAAGGAAGTGCCTGTATTTGCTTGTCTGTAGGTAAAAGAAAGACCCATTATGTTTTCCAGATGTCCACCAAATCTTTGGTGTGATAAACAAAAAGAGAAAATATGCAAGATAAAACCAAGTAAAAATAACATCCAACTGTAAGAACACTGCAAGTAGGAATTTGATTCCATTTCAGGAAATGTGACTGGTAAAAATCATGTTGTCTTTAAAAAAAATAAAAATAATTTCTAGAGGGAAAATAAGTATTGACATTCAGACTAGATGAAACCGATAAAAATTTAAAAAGGGAGTGTGACATACGTATATATATATACACACACTGAGGTTTTGTTACTACATCCTGTGTAAGAGTTATTGCAGTAGAATAATAAGCATTTATTTTTGCTGCTAGAAAAGTCAGTGCATTCTCTCATTTAATTTCATCACCTAAGTAGATAATCAACCGTGTCAAGAAAAGCATGTGTTCAGGATAACACCTATATATTTCATGTCTGTGTTCTCTCATTCACTTGGGCAACTGCAGTTTCAAGTGGAGAATATAGTGCTGTGGTGATAAAGTAAAGGCTTTACAGTGTGAAAGCATTGGCTTTCATGTTAAGGAGGAAAAATACTAAGCCTTACTGTTCTGAGTAGGCATTTGAATGACATGTTAATTAAGTGGCATTGGTGCCAACGATTGAAGATTTGATTTACCTAGTAACAGATGAGTGCCAGGCAGATTTTCACAGAAATTTGGGAGTTTTTCTATACAAACCTCTAAAAGGCACAGGTCAAAAAGGCCAGAGTCATGGTGTACACAGTATTTGGAACTATAGCTATTTTAAAACTTACTTTATTACTGTGTTCCATCAGAAGCAGATGTTGTAATTCCTAAAATTATTTCAGTTGGTCTGTTTTAGAAATTGTAGTAGTACTTGGCTTTTTGCTTTTTGTTTTGGGGATTTTTTTGGCTTTTTTTTTTTTTTTTTCCCCCTAACATGTTTTCTTTGTTCAGCCTCTTTTAGAAAAACTCCAGTCATTGATTAAAGAGGAAAATATAGGCCATGTTGAACCTGCAGGTAAAACAGAAGGCCAAACTTGTGAAACAAGTTTAGATGTTTATGATGGTAACTGTCAGACTGAAGAAAAGTATGCAAGTTATGACTTGGGAGATCTGAAGGATGCTCATATTAATTTTGATCCAGAGGTGGTCCAAATAAAAGCTGGAAAAGCAGAAGTAAGTGATTTACCTAAATTAAAAAGAAAAAAAAAGAAAAAAAAAGAAAAAGACCTTTCTAAATTATAAATTTAAAGAATGAAATAGATATATGCCATCATGTTTATTACCTGCAGATTGACAGGCGGATATCAGCCTTCATCGAGAGGAAACAAGCTGAGATCAATGAAAATAATGTCAGGGAATTTTGCAATGTTATTGATTGTAATCAAGGTAACTGGCTAGCCAGACTTTAATCTTCATAGCAATTTAAGTTGGGTTTTTTATTTTTTTTTTATTTTTCAAAAGCACTATTTTATATTTAAAACAGAACTTTATTTTAAGAGTAACTTTGTTTTAAAGTTAAGAACTTGCATGTGCACTGCAGATGTTGTCAGATAGACAAAAAAAGAAAGTAGTCACTGGATGACACTGTTTAATGCATCTCATACAGAAAGATTATAGTTATTACTGTGTTCATTTTAAGAACTGTGGTCTTAAATCAGATGATTTTGTAGCTATTGTTCCCAATGTTTTAGCTAGATGTTCCTTCCAAAGTCAACAGAATTGCAATTCAGAAATGTCTTGTGAATTACGTATTCAAATGGAAGCTAATTTAATGCTAGTTAAATTACAAAGAAGTATTTCTTGCAATCAATTTGAATTACTAGCTACTTAGAATAACTTTTTCCTTTCAACATTGTTCACACTATTGATGTTTTTAATGCACCAACTGGCACAATTGGCTGTATCTATAACTAAACAGTCTTAAATCCATCTGGTAGGCTGGATCCTATTAGCACAGTCAGTAACTGCATAACCAAATGTGTCTTAAAAGTGAAGACACTTTTATATACATAAGTAGTACGGAGACATTTTCTAAGTACCTGTGAGCCCAGCTGTGCATTGTCTCTGTGATGTACTTATGGTTTTAGAGATCAAAGCTTATTGTTCCGTAAGCTTTACAGGAAGAGAGTTTAACTCCTTGAATATTAGTTGGAATTAAAATGACATCTGAAGTCTAGTAGAATACGCTAGATAGTAAAATACTGATTCCTCAAATTGTTAATTATGTACAGAAGAAATGATGATAAGACCTTCCGTTGTATGTTCAGGCATAATAAAATGTGTGTAAGGCTTTGGTGTATATAAGCAGAGATTAAAATACAAACATTGGAATAAACTAAGACGGTCTGTACTGTAGGTTTTTATGGTTAAACAAATTAAAGAAGTCACAGGCATCAGAATAAATGCAGGAAGGTGAGAAAAGAATGTTGACGAGTAAACTAGACCAGTCTAAAAATAGAACAGTTTCAAAAAAGGACGTAAAAACAGAGTAACAGTGGTAAGCAGGGAAAAGACTTCTGTACAGGAAGAAAGGAATAAGTTATAGAGAAATGCAGTGAAAAGTAAGAATCAAATAAAATGTAAATTGGAAGAAATTTGGTCCTGATCCAATAAACTTTTATATACATGTGTGCATACATTTATGCAAGTGATGTATCCAATTAAAACCAGTAGGTGCATGCAAGTGTGTGAAACTATTAATAAGCAAGTGTTTATAGAATGAATGAAGTATTTCTGATGTTTTTGTTGTATGAAGAATTTTAAATTAGATTTGTTAAAAGCCTCAAAGCTGATGATGGTTAGAATATTTTAAATTATAAATACATAATTAGGACCTCACTTTTTATATTATTATTTATTTAGAAAATAGCTGTGCCAGAACAGATGCAATTTTCACACCCTATCCTGGATTTAAAAGCCATATAAAGGGTAAGCAACTGTTTTAATACCATTTATTAAGAATGTCGAGATAGAACAGCACTGATGAATTTTTGACTTAAAACCTTTTTATAAAATGGGCAAAAAAGGCAAACTTAACCTATTGATTTTTGACTCCAGTGAATACTTTTACATCGTTGCTTACTTCTCCAAGGTTTTCAATCCCATAACTGCTTCATTAAGCTGATGGTTATGCACTGAAGACCAAAACAAAGTAGCCTGTTTTCATTGTCTGAAAGGAAAGATGCAAAAGATAAAGCAGGACAGAAAAGCTGAACAATTCTTAGCTTTTCTTCTAAGGTGAAGCCAGCAGTCCAGTTAAGGAATTGAGATTCAATAAAATTATTTTCTGTTTTTCATTAGTCAGTGTAAGTATATTGAATTAGAAAATAGTTTTGGGACACAATGGAAGTTTCGAGACATAGATTTATGGGAAGTGACAAGCTGGGGAACAAGCTTAGTACTGTATTACCTTTTGGAAAGGAGTAAATAGTGTAGAAATGATTGTTCAACAGAAGTTATGTATAAAAGACTGCTTCTCCATCTACTGCTTTCTAGGTGTACGCAAGTTACTCTGTGTTCAAAAACAAACAAACAAAATCTCCAAAATGAGAATGAAAGTAACCCTCTCTTCCATTTCTGAGAGTGGTAGTATTCAGTTATCCACTTGATATTGGTTCTAGAAACCAATTAATTATTCTGAATTCTAGAATTCCGATGTATAGAATTCAGAGTAATACTGTGAAGCATGATGATAGATAGAAGCATTAAAGGGTCTAGTGACCTAAGAGGGAGATGGGGAAGGGAGTTTGAGTTTAGAATCTTTCATTAAGAACCCCTTTCAGTAGTCACTTTTTTAAACCGAGAGCTAGTTTGTAACTTGGATGGTAGCATATTACAGGAAAAAAGAAGAGTTTGTACTTCGAGTAACTAAATCCTGAACAGTTCATAACTGAAATGTGAATAACACTTAGAAAGGAATTGGAAGTAAACCCAGCATAAGCTGAAGCAAAAATGTAACATGTGGCCTTCATGAAGTGCTGAGTAAGAAGGTGTGTACTTCAGCATCCAGAGCTGCCAACATAGTCTTTAAGTCTGCAGTACACTGCAGTAGTGCTGTCAGGAAGGGTTTGAGAAATGACCATGGTTTAAAGAGAAGTGACCAGAATCTTCTGATGGAGACATGGTTCAGCGAGGGGAAAAGATAGACCCAGAAGCAGCTGAAGGGTCGTTAAAGCTGTTAACCCGAATAACAAAAATTAGAAGAGAACTTCCTTGCTGAGATTCGTAGCCTTTCTTCTAGTTGTATACCTCCCCTCATCTTCATGTATTTATGATGCTTCCTGTAATATTAGGTCTGGCCTCTTCTTTGCATTCACAACAGCTCACACTTGCAACTGCTGACATAGGTATTGGGTTTTCTGCTATTTATCAGCAGCTGGTGACAAATTCCCAGTATTACCATTCTATGTGAATGTATGAATAATTATTTTACTTTGCATGTGTAAAGTCCTAGGTTTTTATTTAGTTACTCATGCAAAAACAGGAAAATACTTTCACTTGAACATTCAATCTTAACATGTGTGGGACCCTTCACATGAGAGACTGGTGTGAAATTGATTTAACACAGGTTTTCATATTGTAATATTTTGATTGTTTTAATTAGATGTACTTTGAGTTTCATGTGCATATATGTTAAATTTGTGTTCTCTTTACCTAGTTTCTAGGGTAGTAAATACATATGGACCTCAGACTAGATCTGAAGGATCACATGGGTCCAGTCACAAAGCCAATGTACCCATTCATGATTGTGGAAACCAAGCTGTTGAGGAGAGATTGCAAAACATTGAAGCACACTTACGGTTACAAACAGGTTTGTATCATGTTTTAATTTTGACATTGGTGTGCCAGTTTGTACTACAGTTATCATTACTGTACTAAAATTGGGCAAGTCTATAAAAACGGTGGCTGTAAAAACAGTGGCTAGATCCACTGTACTACAATCTAGTGTTTAGGTTCTTATGCCCAAAATGGAACCCAGATTTATGCGCAAAGTGGGATGCTGAGTCAGTAAATCTATACTTCATGTGGTGGCAAATGAGAGAGAGAGGCACTTTAGAATGAGATTTAAAACAATCTGGAGTATTTGGAGGTAGGGGTTCTCCATAGCCAGTGGAATCCTTCTGCCTTGACCCACTGACCTGGAAAAGCTGAGGTTAGGACTCGGTCCTGCTTCATGGACACCTTGTGGGCTGGGGATAGGATGAACCCAAAAGACACCGTGAAACCTTTTCCTAAAGGTGGATGATTCTTGAAATACAGTTAGGTGAGAAGCTTATTTCCCAGAATGTGGGAAGCTTGTTGTCAGTACTTCCTTTCAGCCATGTAAACATGAGTCCACACCTTTCACTAAAAAAAATGCCATAGTAACCAGGCCACTGACTTCAAAAAAGTCCTTGTTTTCCTCACCCCAGCCCCAGTTTTCTAGACTATAAATCAGAGAGTCACTTATCAAGGAGGAATCTGTATTTTTCCTGAAAAATGTTTTCAAAACAGAACAGAAGCCCAGATCCTCACCTAATAAAGTGAGTGTTGTACACATCACACTGCAGACACACAGTAATTTTTTTTGCCTTCTGAACACTGAGTAGATGTCAATCCATTCTCTAAGAATATGGTGAACATTGACTAGATTACTAGATTCCTGTGAATGCATATTGGATCAAAGTCCTCTGGCGGCAAGGAGAGTAGAATACTAGATACTATTGACACAGCAGTCAGAACTTGACGCTTAGCTGTACAACTGTCAAAAATAAGGTGTTTTTTGTGCGTGGGAATAGAGTTTGCAAGTGACTGGCCAGCATTAAGGTTGCAACGTGTAGTAGCTTTGGAGTTTATGCATATCAGAGATAATGATTGGGGGTGACTAAGGAGGGGCCCTTGCTTCCAGGTTGTGCCTATAATAGGTGACATAATTTTGTTTGAAGGAACAGGTCAGCTAAACTACCATGTAAGGGAAGAGGATGAAAGTGCAATTTCAGCTCAACTCCTGTCCAAATCAGCATTCCCAGGGAAGGTCTCAAGGTCATTTGTTACTTAGCCCATCAGCTGTGCAAAAAGTATTCCTTTGAGCAGGTAACCTGCCTCAGCTACCTGCTCACCAGTTTTTGTTTCTGATGACTGAAAGAGTTGTTCTTGACTCACCTGCTGTTTTTCAGAACAGCTTCTTCTAGTACTAGTACTTCTCTTTTCCCTTTACATTAAGAGACGACAGTATTAAGAAGAGTGAAAAGTTAGCCAGTTTAATTAGCTGCTGAGTGATGACTAGAGAGCAGAACTGAAGGAGGGAAGCTACCTGCAAAATTGTCCATCTGAAGTGAGGAAATAGATGAATGGCAAAAAAACCCCATTAGTGCTTATTTCGGTGGTTTGTGGAATAGAATTGCCTTACCTAACACACCTAGAAATAAATGGAAATGAGTGGCAAGAGAAGAAGTAAAAGCTTTCTAAGGCCTCACTTGTCACTACTGTTCAGAACCAGACTATCATTTTAATTGGAATAGCCAGTAGTTAGTTGTGATAAACAGTGATTTCAGTTCATAGAATACTATGTAGCATAGATAAGATGTTTTCTAAGGCTGATCTTTTGATCAGTTCTGTTCTTACATGGGGAAGCAAGGCCAAGCTCCTGTGGTATAGCTGCAAACAGCAAATGGGTTGAGGTGTGGTTTTTGTTGTTGCTGTTGTTTTTGTGGTGTTTGTGGGTTTTGTTGTTTGTGAGCCTTTTTGGGGGGGGGTTGTTTTTGGTTTTTGTTTTTTTTTTGTTGGTTGGTTAGGTTTTTTTCCAAAACTCTGTTATTCCATTCCACACACACATTCCCCACCCCTGCTTCTCCCATCTATGGCTAGGCAAACGCTGTTCTTTGTCATGCACAACTCATGTCTGTGCTCTCACCTCTGATGCTCGGTGGAGATAGGTTTCCTTCAGAACAATCTTAGATAACAGTGTGGAATTTGTGTGTGGTCTGCCATACTATCTGCTCCCTCCTGATGCTGCTGTCAGTTTTGAAGTAGAGACATTTGGTGTGTGAGCAATGTATTGTAAGAGTGATCATTAGTTGTTCCAGGGACCTTGTTAGACATACTTCAACCACCTGCATAAAGCTGTGTATTGCCTTCACTGACTGCACTGGCTTATCAATCAGGTTTTACCCTGAACCATATTAATTACCCTTCCTTTTTATTATCCCATCCACTGATTTTTTTATTTTTTTTTCAGTTACTGGTTGATAGCTGGACTCAAAGAATTCACCTGGAAAACTTGCAATCTTTAGTTTAAAAAGTTACTCAAGCTCTTTTCCCGATTTCTTTGTATTTGTACTGGTGTATTTAGGTGGTCCTGTACCAAGAGACATTTATCAGAGAATTAAGAAGCTTGAAGATAAAATCCTTGAGCTGGAAGGACTGTCTCCTGAATATTTTCAATCTGTAGTAAGAAATTCTCAACTTCTTTTAGCATACCTAAATGCATTCAGGAGTTTTGTGCTTAAATCTGTGATGTAGAGGCAAAAATCTAAGGAGTTAGAGGGCAGACACTTTCGACAGACAACTCTGGCTTGGTGTAATGGTTAAATTTCATGTGAACCATCTATATAAGTTCATATTTCTACCTAATTTCTCATTTGAAAGAAAATAGTATTTGTTGGAAGAAAAAATTGTAGCCACAAGAACTTAACTAATTTGTAAGAAGTGTATTATAGAGGTTGGATTTTTCCCTCTCTGCCCCCACCTTAAAATCTGAAGTGTTTCTAATGACAAGAAAATTGACTAAAGTTTTGAGCTCGATAAAAATCGTTAGTTACTTAAATCAGTTAACATCTTTTGGGCTGTGATTACTAAAGATCAGCTATGTGAAATCACTGTTCCAATAGGATAAGAGAGTAAATGCTTTTAAAATTGTTTCATGTGTTCTACGACTTAGATTTCTTTGTTGCTAGTTTTCAGGCAGAGTTCTGTCTCTTTCTAAATAGTAAACCTTATCCTTCATTCACCAAAGGAGATTAGGACAAAGAGAACATTAGTTGTTACTACATCAGGCTTTGTATCTTCTCCCTTGGAGAGCAGCCAAGGAACAGTAAGCATTTAAAAATCAATAGCGATATTATAAATTTTTGTTTCATTTTTTGGTTTGTGTTGGAGAGCAATACAGTCCTTTCTTTGTGAGGCTATTTCTTCAAGTTGCTGGAAAGTAGAAGTTAAAACATACGCTTTCATAAGCTGAAATTTCCACCTAAAGTACTTTAGGATCTTCTCTAGAATGGGGATCTGGGAAAAATTTGTGATGGTGGCAATAGTAGTGTTGTGTAGTAATTAGCTTCACCCCCCCCCCC
>VZTL01000650.1:23935-72252 GCA_013400535.1 Scopus umbretta
CCCCCCCCCCCAACTTTTTGCATAAATATTGGTTTGGATACAAGAAAATTTTAGGGAGAAAAATATTGGCAGTTTCAAAAGCTGAATATTGATCTTGATTTTGTCTGAAGGAAGCTTCAGTTGAGTTGTTGGTTGCCAACTGTGGAGAAGCTTCAGCAGCTTCTAACTGCTCTCCAGTATTATTTCTTGTGATCCAAAGTACACTTAATTATAGAAAGATTTGTTTAATCTATGGAATGGCAGTCACTGTTCTTTCTCAACTTTAAAGACTCTTGTCAATGGTGTTACAGAATTACTTGTGGTCCTCTGTCAGTGCAACATTAAGTCTGTTTTGATTGTGTCTTTTCTTTAGAGCTGTTCTGGCAAGAGGAGAAAGGTTCAACCTCCCCATGTAAGTGCTGTTAACCTTTGTTTACCTTAAGTTCAGGATGTTTTGAGTGAAAAGTAATCAGAAGCTCTACAAAGCAAGTGTCTAACTTCTCAGAAATAGCTGCATCAGTATTGGATAGCTTGCTGGCAAAGAAAGGGTGGGAAGGAGAAAAAAGTTAATGTGTGTCACAATGAAACGAGTCTTCTAATCGTTTGTAGTAGGGTAGGTTAGTTAGAGTTTTCACCACTTAGAAGGATGATAGAATAAAGTAAGTCTGTAATGATGTTAATCAAGCTAGGGGTAACAAGCAATTTGTGAATTCTGATCAGCCTACTAGTAGTGGCTTCTGGTTTTGTTGTGGGGGTTTTTTTTCTTTATTCACTTTATTAGTTTATGAAGAGACAATAAAAGTAGAAATGGCTGGCTCGGCAAAAATGCTGCAGAAAGACCTGACATTATAGCAGGTACTGACCTAAGTCAGTAAGACTTGCTATTTTCACAACATCTAAGGGAATGCGTTAACAGTGTATCTGAGACCACAAGAGAGAATTTCTCATCAGTGCAAACGAGACCATAGCTGGAACACTCTGTTAGTAGAGAGAGACAGATGGACTGGGGAGAATGCTTAGAATGGGATGTGGGCCATCTGAGGCTTGAGGAAGTAGGCTTGTTTACATGAGGGAAGAACCTTCCATAGGGTGAAATGTTTTTACAAAAAGGATGGTGACCAGTTCTTTGTGTAAGACGAGATCAAAAAAATTGTCAGGTTGAGTGGGCACAGAGGAGATTGATGTTGGGCAATAGGAAGAAAAAAAACAACCCGTCAGTTGTAAAGCCGGTTTCTACAACATCTAGATAGTCTCGTCCAGTGTTTTACCATCAAAGGGTTTTTGTTTTATTATGAACAGGTTAAACAAGCATGTAATGGAAGTAGCATGGATATATTGATTCATGATTAGGACTGTCAGTTTCTTCTAAGTTTATATTCTTTTTCTTTCAAGTTCTATCTAGCCGTAGACTAGATTCAGACAATTCTGCAAAAGTATTTCAGTCATTTAGTGCAATATACAGTGACCTCAGGTATCAAGTGCTAGGCCACTTCTCTAGCAATTACAAGATGTAAATGACTGTGGTTTTTATTTTGTTCTTTTAGCAGAACTATTCGTTGGCTGAACTTGATGAAAAGATCAATGCTATAAAACAGGCATTACTGAGGAAAACAAAAGAAAGCAAGTCCAAGGAGGCTGACCGGCTTCTTCGATAAAAAAAAAAAAAAAAATCTTTTCAGAATCCTCATCACACTTCACACATACCTAAACCATAGACCTGAGTAGTGTTCACTGGGGATGACTTTAGCAATGAAAACAAAGCATGCATGTAAGCTCCATTTAGATGATCTTGAAAGCTTGGTTTCAGAACAACTCGATTTAAACTAGTCTTATTAATGAAATAGTTACTTTAAAATGAAGAATGTTTTAGGAATAGCATTCTAAGAATCCATTCCCTTCTGTTATAAAGGAGGATTGCAGCATTGTTTGTATGTGGAAAGTCTTAGCCTGCATACAAAAGCTATGTTTTGCATGTAATTCTTGATGATTGAGTATTCAAAAGGGCTATCTTTTGAATACTTTTTCTGTAGTTAGTTTGCATAGACTTGTGAAATAAAATGGAGTACTTCCTCGTAAGTAAACTGTCTTGGAAGAAAAAAATTACAAAAAAACCTTGCAGTATGCGTGCTTACCTGCCTTTTTTTTTTCCATATTTGTCACTGTTTCCACAGCTGTTAGAAATGCAGCAAATTGCATTTCTGTGAAAGATGGTTATGGAAATCCTGTACGTGTAAATAGACACACCTGCCTTCACTTCCTCAGTGCCCTGTAGGAATTCAAACTTCATACCCTGCTAACAAACTTAATATATTCTAAAGACCACTCCAAGGGAGGTTTTGAGGAGCATGCCAGTGGGCTCCAGCTTCCCTTCCTTCCACATGCATGCTTACATGGCTTCTGAAGCATGAATGCTGGGTACATAGTTTAAATTAAAGTCAGACCTTTGGCCACACACTGAAGTGTGATTTTTTTTTTCTTTTTTTTTTTTTTTTAAATAAACCACTTTCTATTTATACCAGTTCTTTAGTTTCATTGCTGTCTCTGTCTTTATTCTGGTTTAGAAGAAAAGTAGCTGTTACAGAGGGAGTCATACCATTGATGTCCTTGTATCAGTCCCTGTGACAGGTGTCAGGAATGGTACTGACTGGACACAGTCTTGCACTTTGAAGGCATTTTCTGTGATTCTGTATTCTTACCTAGACTAATATTTGTTGCAGCAACTGCATCTAATGCTTCTCTGAAGGTGAACTAGCAGAGGTGGGAGACAAAGCTTTTTGAGCTCTGGTCCTAGCTCTGGGAAAGAATCATAGACTCACAGAATCATTAAGGTTGGAAAAGACCTCTAAGATCATCTAGTCCAACTGTCAACCCAACACCACCATGGCTACTAAACCATGTCTTGAAGTGCCACATCTAGATGTTTTTTGAACACCTCCAGGGATGGTGACCCCACCACCTCCCTGGGCAGCCTGTTCCAGTGCTCCATCACTCTTTCAGTAAAGAAATTTTTCCTAATATCCAATCTAATCCTCCCCTGGCGCAACTTGAGGCCATTACCCCTCNTTGGTGTCATAAGAAGACAGTATGATAGTTACCTGTTCAGATGCTTAGTGTCCACCCAGGAAGAGATTAATCCAAGCAGTCATGAGTGCCTCAGATACAACATTGGATACAAAGAGGTACTTCTGCAGTTGAAAACTGTGACCTGCCTGTGTGTAGGACTGTTACTCAGATTGTATGCTACATATCAGTACAGTATCCTACAGGGACTATTTTTGTTATGCAAAGTGTTGCCATTGTTGAAAATCTTAACAGCTCATATTATGAGGGGTATTTTGGTAAAGCAGCACAGTGAACTGCAACTTTTACCTCAAGTAGATAAGCTTTACTTGCTGTCTACAAAACTTTTTTTTTTTTTGTACTGTGTCCCAAAAGCCATAGCTCAAAACAGCACTGTGTGGGTATAATTGTGCCTTAGCACCATGCACTTCACAGTCATACTTGAAAGAGTGGTGGGAGGTGGCTGTTACAACTGAGCACAGGAAGGA
Source organism: Scopus umbretta (assembly GCA_013400535.1). Lineage (NCBI taxonomy): Eukaryota > Metazoa > Chordata > Aves > Pelecaniformes > Scopidae > Scopus > Scopus umbretta. The sequence continues at coordinate 27,463 of VZTL01000650.1, forward strand.
TGACCACAGAGATTTAGCTTTTATAAAGCAGTAGCCTCTACTCATGTGCACTGTAATTCAGTTACTGGTGGGACATGCTGGCTAAGTCTACTGCATTTGCACTATGCAATTTTCTCTGGAAAATTCTGGAGTGAAGCCTCAGGAGATATTAACCTGTGGCAGATACCTAGGTCTGAAAGATTTGTCTAATATTAAATTATTTGTCATTAGTTTACATTAAAACAAGTGCATATGTATATGTATATACAGAAAAAAAAAAACATCAGTCATCTGGAATCAGTTCTTGGAATAAATTGCAAACACTGCTGATTTCCTCATGGGAGACTGGTTACAAAAAGACTGCATTAGCAGTTTCAGAGTGGCCTTTTCTGTAGTGAATTGCCTGCTACTTGAAAGATCTCTTGCCATGGGATTCTCCTGCTTCTTGTTCTCAAGATGGCAGCAACATAGCAGTTAAGGGTTGAAAGCATAATGAAGATGCATTGTAATGACAATAGCTAAGGAGACAACAGAAGTACTCTAGATGGTAATTTATTAGCCCTATATACTTTATCAAATACATGCTACAGATACACTTGAAAAATGTTAAGGTATTCATCTTGCTTTGTTATTAGACCTTTGCCATTCTTTGGTTTCAAGTTGTTCATTTCTTGTACGCTTAATGCCAATGTGCATGTCCTATAAAAATTAATTGAAAGATAATTTCTGCTGTGAGTTGCACATTAAAAGTAGTTGCAGATTTCAGATGGCTGCCGAGCTGTTGCAAGTTTCCCTTCCTCTGCTATATGACTTTTATGCATAGAGGGATGGGAAAACAGGACATTGTGCCAGTATTCAGCGCTACTGGTCTTACTGGTTTATCCTTCCTTGCCTTCTGTCTCTTTGGGCTTTACCTTCTACAACTAGCTTCCACTATAAGGACTATTTCTGCAGAAGGAGATGTGCTAGCCAGCACGCCACACCCCAGTAATAAAGGACATGTGGAACAGACCTCTTACACTATCCATTTTCCAGAAACAGCAATTAAGCTGTTTTTCCTCTGCACCTGAAACACTACGGTGCTGATCAGTGGGGCTGCAGTAGCTGGAGAAGTCTGAAAGGTAACCACAAATGAAACAGAGGACGCATTTACTGCTGTTGGCATGTCAACACCTCAACTGAGACGCTTTTACTAATGTTGGGCTGATCTACCCTCCCTTTCCTCCAAAAGGACACACCAAAGTGTTCTTAAGAACAGAACTTTATTTCTTTATAAAACATTGTTTTTTCCTTCTCCCCTTCCAGCTAGAGGAAGCAGTGCAATGTAACGCTGAGGATGCCTTCCCTCGTACAGTATTTTCCTCTCAGGCTGCCTCCATTTCCCAGCGTTGATGTCTCTCACATGTCTTTGATATCAGTTTCTTAAGTGTTCTCAGTGCTGTTGCCTAAAATCTTTTGCAACAGGCAGCCTGGTTTTAAACACTTCACCTAACCCCATGCAACATGACAGCATGCCCTTAAAGCGTGAAAAGGAATTAACTGTATTAAAGCCATTTTACGATAAAAATGCCTTAAGGCAAGTAGAGTCCTAGAACAACAGCAAGACACAAAAGAGGATTGGTGTTCCAAAAGGACCTTTTTCGTTGTAATAAGGCAGATTTTCTAACAACAAAACACCAAACCACCTCATATGAATACCGAGAGCACTCAGTGATGATCAGCGAGGGCTTAAGGCACTAGAAGGAAGCAGTTCTTCCAGTTGACAGTCCCAGGCTTGACTAAGGCTCCACATTTATTTTGCGGAGAGGTACAATGGCCCGGGCATTGCGAGGAAATGACACAGTTCTTCAGATAAAGACTCTTGAGTCAGAGATTTCAGATGGAAGGGGGAATTCACTAAGTTTAGTCCAGCATTACTGGCTGCCTTTCTTTGGTATTAGAGCTCTAGCAGAACAGTGCTGATGTCCTCTGACTTTGGGGGAAAGAATAGAAGAAACCAGTCATCCACCATGCTCTGAGAAAGAGGAGAGAACACAGCTGGGCAAGGGCAAATTCCAGTCTAACAAGAAGCACTGCTGTGGCAGCTGCTGCTACTACAGCAACATTTCTCACCCATCAAAGGGCCTGGTTTGAATCTGAACTGGACAAAGGAGTGGTTTGGATGTGCATGCTCACTCCAGAGACTAAATTACTGAATAGATAAAACTATACAGAAGCATTTGTGTAGGTTACTTAAGTGATCCAGTGCACCATCCGCCAGCATACATAATCCCATTAATGTTAAAGGTTTGCCTGTCAAAGGACGCTTGCGCTTTTGGGGAAACTCCCTCTACAGCATAGCGAGGGCAACAACTGTTGTATGGCAAGAAGCCTTCTGCCTGGCGGTCAGTCCAGAGCTCTTCAATTTGCAAGCAATTTGAGAAAACTATTGCGGCTGGGTTTCCTGCAAGATGACTGGTATCTCAGTCCATGAGCAAGCGCACTGCAATAAAAATGAAAAATGTGGAGCAGACTCTTCATTAAATTAGGCTCACAAGCAAGTGTGCTGTTTGTTAAAAGTCCATCTCACCTTCAACATGTGGACATTTGAGAGGGTGTCCCAGCTCCACTTTTCCGTACAACAGTCAGTAATGGAAATCCTATTGACATCAGTCATGCAAGAATGGCATAGCTGGATTCTGGGGTTTGTTACTGGAGTCACACAAAAGTATGAAAACTGATTCTCTTTTAGGACTACCCTGACTTGGTAGTAGGCAAAAGCCACCTGCATTTGGGTTACGCTATGGTAATTTTGTATAGAAGATTTCCCTGTTGAGGAACTCTTGCATTGAACATAACTGCAACCCATTGCAGGGTGGGATATCACAGGGGTCAGATGAAATTCTGTGAACACTTCCCACACATGTCCAATCTATATATATGTATTAAAATTGCATGTAATAACAAACAGCATTGCTTAATTACCTTACCCAGAGAACATTTGCCATTGTTCTAGTGCACAGCTATTCCACATTATCAACACCAACAAGCTTATTTTGCTGTAAACTGGCTGTAAAAGAGAGGATGACAACGGTATGTCCTGCTGGAGAGAGAGCGCAAAGCATTCCAGGCTGCCAAGGCTCTTGGCTGAGCTGTGTCTCTTCTGTCCTGATGTTTTCAAGATGCATGCTTTGAAGGAAGTGCTTAAAATCTCTGTAGCCAACCAAGAATTGAAAGGATAGCTTGGCTTCCACTGCAAGAAGACAGACTTGTATCCCAGCTGCAATACATAAAATTTCCCAGAAAAAAGGAGGCATTCTTGTTTTTTATGCTTACCTGAGAGCTCATGTAAAGGTCTTTCGAGGTTTTGCCAGAGTCCAATAGCCTGTGCTTCACACTTAACCTCAGTTAAGGACTTCCAGTTACAAGATTAAAAAAATCCTACAGCACTGAAAATTTGGCATTAATTACCTGAGGAAGATGTCTAAGAGCATCACTTCTAAGCCAAGAACGTTTGTCTCCCTTAGGAATGCTTCACATCGCTGTTTAGCGCCTTGCATGAGAGATGTAGTAAAACATTGGAGCTTGTGTTACCATGCAGTTCTGCAGTGTGTGCATGATCAGTTTCTTTGCTTCAAGCTCCCATGAGTAGGGAGCGATTCATCTCTAGGAGGCTAATTTCTTACAGTTGAGTGCAGGATTTTAATAAATAAACCCAAAAGTGAAGTGCCCTTTTGAACAGCCCTCGTATCAGCAGGTAATATCAGTAATTTAGGAAGCTCAAACCATTCACCATTCCACCCAATGCATTGTGATGAGTGCTGGATTTTTTTTTTTAAATACAACATAAGTTATCTCTTTTGTTTTAATTAAGACCTTACAACACCACTGAGAAATTATAACCCCACAATGCCAAAGACACATTGTTTGAAGAAGTAGTCAAAATACTGAATAAAAATATATTTTTGATTGATGAGTTTACAAATCATTTGCACCAGTGAGAACAAACAAAACATTTTCTACAGTAACACATGCTAAACCATCCTCTCCTGAATGAAGACATGGGGAGGGGGCTTTGAAGAAGGAAAAAGTCTCTAGAAAGTTTCTTTTACAGATACCTTTTCCATTCCCCCATAAAAGCAAGTGTTTCTCCTAACCCTTCCTGCTGAAGACTTGCTGAGTACTTAAGGCTCCTGTAGCTGTAGGAATCTCTCTACCCTGATTTCAGCTGTGCTATAACATGAACCCATATAATCCTCTCACAATTGCTTTTATCTCAAAGCATGGCACAAAGTGGCTGAAAACTACCTGCAGCCCTGCAGGTTGCTGAGGATCCAGGCAACCTGTCTAAAAGCATTGGGCTACGCATTGTCTTTGCTGCCAGCATTGCTCTAGCCCAGATAACACATTCTTATGGCTAGGAATAGGATTTGCTGTCCTGGCAGATAATCTATCCCACCCAAAAGCAGTGAGACCCAACTCAAGCGGTCTCCAGCCATTGAGTTTTCGTGTCATTGCTTCCTAGTATATATGGATTTGATTTCTCCTGACTCCAAGGGCTACCCGATGGGGGAGAGGTGGGAGTATGTACTGTGGGAAGTCTAATGACAGAGAAATAAGAAAAGAGAAAAAGCACATTTAAACAACTACCTCTGTAGATCTTCTAATGAAACTGCCTTGTCATGGACAAAACACTTAGAAGTAACAATGAAAAGAATAGGCATTGTATGAAGCTATTATTTAGAAATCATCTAAATTTTTAAAGGTTAATTAGTGTAATTTACCCATCTTGGTTATTAAAAAGGGTTAGACATGAACAATAAATGTAAGAGTTCAATCCATTTTATTTCCACAGTTGATTCATCCACATCTGTTTGGCTTTTTATGACCATCTAATTGATTTGTAGAATTCTGTCCAGTACAGATGGGCTACTGTTCATGACTACTTTCATACTATTTATATTATTGTTGCTCTGATTTTTATTCAAGGCCAAACAGAGAGGAATATAAGAGTGTGATGTTCACCTAAACATAACAATGACATTAAATTTCTATTTGGCTCTGAGACAAGAATAGATTTGTGGAGACAATCCACTATGAATACAAATAAGTTGTTTATACATAAATATAATAAGAGTTCTTACTTAATTATGACCTATTTTACCAGTTCTACAATATGCTCTGTTATTACAAAGTTTTGTAGCAACAGCCAGGCTAAATCAATTGCAACAAACTCATTTGGCTCAAAACTAGAATTATACCCCTACTAACACTTGTGAGAGCATAAAAGATATGTATCTGTAGCCTGTTCTATGATAATTCTAGTAAGTCTATACGTAGCCTATCTCATACAGTTGTACATGCATATACTACATTATTTTATAGACAGTTTACACATACACGTTTTTGCATTTGTGGAGACTCTCCCACTTCCCTTTGAGTTGTCAAAATGAACAGAATCTGGCTAGATGGTTTCCACTGAAGAGTCTTCTCTCTTCCTGTGAAAACACATAGCATGAGCAAGTCTTCAGCAAGCAGTGGCCTGTAGAGCTAGCTCTTGCTCTGTTTTATTCCCAAGTCTTCTGGGTATACAGGGAGTATTTTGAATAAGCTGCACTGCAGTTGTCATTAGACAGAAGAATTGTTATCAACCCCAAGCCCTGAACCATTGAAATCATTCTAAGAATGAAGGAAGTGCCCCTTCATTACCTAGTAGTATCCCCCCTGAGATATGTAGTGAGGGTTGCATGCATGTAACCTGTATGTATAATAGCAAGAAAGCAAGGTGTATGCAGAGTTAGTGCAGTAACGAGAGCTGCATTTTCATGCCAGTAATTTTGTACACATTGTACTGTAGGTGTTTGCTTAAGCATGCCAGCTGCTTTGCTTGACCACCACACAGGGGATTCATTTTGTGCTCAGTCACAACAGCCACCAGTAACAAATCTGAAGAAAACCAGCAAGGAGTTTTCCTAACCAGATGCTTCTCTGGCCAAGAGGGTATGTAGCATCAAACAAGCTCAAATCCTGAGCAATGGCCTTTGCACTAAACTTGTGAAGGAAGGAATACGTATAGAATGTTGCTTTGATGTATGCATGAATTTTTCAGAATCTGATGTCACCAAATAATAGCATCATAAAGTGGGAGAGGAGGGCAGAAAGAGCTTTCTGTTTAATACAGACTAAACTACCATTGTGGGAAGGCAGCTGAGAAGATTTTATTGCCTGTAACTTCTGTTAGAGGGTGCAACAAGAAACATCATGCTTGTGTGAGTTATCTACCACAGCTTAACATGAGACAGCCAAATACTGGAATTCCTAGGTGCAGTGGAAAATCTTCACTGACACGTTGCAATAGCTTACAACAAAAAAGTTTTGTACATTGTGGGGATGAGAGAGATCCTCCTTTAGAGTGAACACTCATAATTCTTCATCATTACGTGTCCCAAACAGCAAAAGAGGAACATTGCAAAATGGAGATGTTTTGGAGTATTTTAAAATCAGTATGTTAAAAGTTACCAATGCTAATTGCTTCTTACCCATGGAGAAACAGTACTGGTACACCCTCTAGCACAGGTTGAGGGAAGCATCAGTTCAAAACCCACACTTACAGCGAGTGTTTCATTTCTGCTTTGGTTTTACAACAATAACACCTATGAAACAATGAACTGTTCTGGCCTGTGAATTCCACTTTAATACAGTACAATAACATTTGTTTATCTGGACTTGTCTTGCGCCAAAGTGTTTCACTGAGTGCCTCTAATGCAATTACAAGGCATGCAAGCAGTGGAGAAGAGAAAAATAGGTATAGCAAAGGTGAAAAGCTATTTCAAATGCAATTTGAAACAAGACAGAGAGTCAACAAGAGACAAAATAAGGTTGTTCCAGGTGGTGGAGCTGCAGAAGAGAAGACACTTACCCAGCACAGATAGCCGTGAAGGCAGAGAAGAGACCAGAGTGATACAAGATGGGCCAAAGGAGAGTGTCAGAGATTGACCTTGCAGGATGCTACACAGAAGGGTTGTTAGCACAGAGGAGATGAAAACAAAGAAAAAGCAGTTTGACAGGAGAGGAAGGAACCAATTCTGGTTACATGACTCTGACAGGCTGCTGCTGGAGGTTACATAGACACCAAGTCTAAAGGGTATCAGGTCATTAACTGCATAGAGGAGTGCTGTTTCCATGCAGAAGAAAACCAGACTATTAGTCCCTCAGAACATCTCAGTGCAAAAGGTGTTTCTGACTCCTAGCGACGCAGAACTCCATGATTCTGCTCACAATGGCTACAGGCTTTAGAAACTGGTTTTCTCTCAGTTAATATCAATGTCATGTCTTATAACCAGGGTTCAGGGCTCTTGGAAAATTAACTAAGGAAGGAATTAGCTTCAAAATCTAGTTTTTAAAGAGATTGTTATGGTCATTTTTGTAACCCCACAGATTTGATTGATTACAAAATATTTGTTACATCCTTTCAATTTGTCAGTCACCCAGAATCTGCTGTATGACAACAGTGAATTTTGCCTGTTTGTTTCATTCTAAGGGAATAGATTTACTACAGCAAGAGTTAGAAAAAAAGGTTTACCAGGTAGTAATCACCAAGCACATAGCATACCTTCATGGCAGCAAAGAAACCCTACCATCCTTCCACCATCCAATGCTCCTCACCATATCTGAACTTGTTCCCTATGACTGCAGCTGCTTTGTATTTATGTGAGTTGTTCCCATTCTTGCCAATTTAGCTATGTGATCACTCTTACCTGTCCCACCTGCTCTCCCTTGCTCAGATTACTGCCCTCATCCTCCCTTTATTTGCTATGCTTTTTGTGATCTTCTCATTATTCACTGCTCTGAACATGTGGAAAAACCCACTGGGGCAAGCAAAGTCCTTGGACTGCTGCCAGTGGGTCTATATAACTGCGACATGCAGGTCTCTGTTTTACAGCAAGGCACCATGGTTTCATGTGAGGCTCTGCAGCTGACCAGAAGTCAGCAAAGGCTTGAAATAGAGGGGGTAGAAACACTGAAAAACAAAGAAATCGATTAGACTAAATACAAACTCGTATGCTCTGGGGGAAAGGGTGTTCTCATGGTTAGAGTTCTCTGCTGAGATTTAGCAGGGACTGGTCCAGTACCTGCCACATCCACAAGTTATTGGTGAAGGTCTGTGCAAATCATTTGATCTTTCCATGCCTTATTACTCGGTTCCCTGTAGGTAAATGGGGATCATAAAGACTGGCTGTCTTACAAGTTTGCTGTCATGATATAGCAAGAAATGTTCGGGATGTGTTTGGGTCCTGCACTTAAAATGGTGCTATCACATGTTGTATCTGGGACAAGAATAAGCATACTTTCTAGTAGCATCTTGTTTTAATAATGCTACAGAGTAAAGAGGCCTGAACTATACTGTATTCTGCGGCTGCAAGACTTTAGGTAAACTGGTCCTGCAGCTGAATCCAAACAAACACAGCTTTGCAGCTGCTGAAGCCAAAGAAGTTCAGGCAGAGATACACTTGCAGGTGGTTTCACCATGAAATGTTGTCACAAGATCCTTGAACCATCAGTGCACTTTTACCAACCTCTGCTTTCCCCTGCGGTTCCCTGCCCGCTACAGGTTCCTCGTCCTCCTTGGCCCTGCTCCCAGGCCAGCCCCAGTGCTTGGCATCACCACCTGGTCATTACCCTTCACCGAGGTGGTTCCAAAAGCAGGGGCAAGACTTCAAATGGGAGACCCTTCCAAGCAACATAGCAAAACTTTTGTTCTGATTTGAACCCTTCCATCTGTGGCTGCTTAAGAATTTATAGTTATTTTGTTTCTTTTTTTTTCCCCCAGAGAAATCAGTAATTTTTTTTTTTTAAATTCCCTTAGGAAGACATAATTTCTGGAAGTATTTCTTTCACTGAAAGTTAATTACTACCCAGTCAAAAACCACTAGTTATACCATTCTCTCATCTTAATATTTAGATGTCTCAAAGGAAAAAAAAAAATAATACCAAAACCCCATATACATACTATTTCTATCTGTGTTTATTTCACTGAAATATTGTCTTCAAATTGAAAGGAATGAAGGGGTGTGGAAAATATTAAAAAGTCATGAATCAATTTAAATCAATATTAATTCCAGTATAAGAGGAAGTAATGCCACTTGTCGAAAACAAAGCAACCATTTCTGACAGCTAAATTTGCAAAAGACTTATTGCTGTCTGGAGAGAGGTAAAGCTGGATGCTTCCCTGCTTCTACCTCCACATTAATTGACCTGCGGTACTGTTTGATTTATTCAGGTTTCTCTGGGTTCTGCAACTCCTACTTTTCTTCCCTTAAATCAGCACTGCTATACAAACAATTTGTTTTTTTCCCAGAGTTTTAACTTGAAACTCGGACTTGAGTTTACAAAAATATATGTAGATATTTTGTATAAGTACTTTTCTTTAGAAAAGGTATCTTGATTTAAAAGAGTTGTTAGGAAATTCTGGAATGATAATAAGGCTAGAATCAAAATAAAATAAGGATAAGATTAGAAAGATCATCCAGTCCCACTTTTGTGTCATTGTACTCTTTTTTTTACAAACTGACTTTTTTGGTCTGTGCGTACTTTGTAGTTAAAATAAACTGAAGTCCTCTTACGACACATATTCATTGTTTAACACCCAGCAATAATTTTGGCTGGTGGTTGCCTAAACATTTGCTAACTGATTCCCCCTGAAATCTACAAGGGTTGAGGATTTTAAATTCATATATTAAAAAGTTGAACAATTTTACCTTACTATGAAAAAAAGCAGGAGCTGCTTCCTTTAGAGGAACACCATGAGGAGCCACAGTCCTCTGTGAAGCTTCGTTTGCAAGGGAAACACCCCAGCAGGTTCAGGAACCTGGAAGGGGAGACCATTGAACATTGGCTTCATTCAATCACCTATTCAACACTGTGTTTTTTCATTACTGATTTCAAGTTTTTGAACTGAAGAGGAAAAATTCACTGCTCAGCATAGCTGCCACCTTACCTAACTACCACCTTACGAACAGGCAAGACTGTGTCTGCACCCAAAGAATTATAGACTCATAGAATCATTAACGTTGGAAAAGACCTCTGAGATCATCTAGTCCAACCGTCAACTCAACACCACCATGCCTACTAAACCATGTCCTGAAATGCCACATCTACATGATTTTTGAACCCCTCCAGGGATGGGGACTCCACCACCTCCCTGGGCAGCCTGTTCCAATGCTCCACCCCTCTTTCAGTAAAGAAATTTTTCCTAATATCCAATCTAAACCTCCCTTGGTGCAACTTGAGGCCATTACCTCTCGTCCTATCACTGGTTACTTGGGCAAAGAGACCAACACCCTCCTCACTACATCCTCCTTTCAGGAAGTTGTAGAGAGCGATAAGGTCTCCCCTCAGCCTCCTCTTCTCCAGGCTGAACAGCCCCAGCTCCCTCAGCTGCTCCTCACAGGACTTGTTCTCCAGGCCCTTCCCCAGCTCCGTTGCCCTTCTCTGGACATGAAAGGTTAAAACAACTAGACTGCACAGCAGTATGACTTGAGCGATGTGTGTTCCCTCATGCATGTGCTGGAATTGTTACCAGCAGTGGTCAAAATATCTTTTCTACCGTTATAATCAATCTTGAACATAGGTGTTTTAAAATTAAAATACATTAATCTTTTTTTTAAATATCTTCAACATAGCTTTCCATAAGACAGTTTGAAGGAAGTCATGTTTTCCACCACAAATTGAATGCTGAAAGTAAGAGGTTAACAGGGTCTAGTTGTAACTAACAGGTTAACAAGGGTCTAGTTTCAAACCCTGTACCACACACCAGGACTGCCTACAAACACAGGTCGCATCCCCACCTCAGTGGGTGTCAGAAGCCCTGAACTCACATGAGCGTTGGAAAATACCTAAGCTAATAGCAGTGGGAAAGCCTGGAAGTTTTGAATTTGGCTGGAGATGTCAAAAAAAGGAAGGAAAAAAAAAAAAAAGTGCTCTGTGCACTACATTTAAAATGTACAGTAACAGAAGAGGATTTGCCTTGGTAAATTAACAATTTTGAAGACAAATTCACTTGCTATCCTTGAACAGTGAGGTACCATTGTAGCTCTGCCTTTTCTACAAAACACGTGTTTGACACATTTATTCATACACATGAGGGGTAAAAGGCTTGATCTGTGCCTCTGTGCCCATTACTTGTGTGAGTAATTCCTCGCAGCGCAGTGAGGGCGGCTGTAAAGGCTCCTTGCATCATTAAAGACTCATAGGACTGTGCCCATCTTTTGTTACGTATGTTGAGACTGAGATCACTGTAACGAGGAACTTTCACAACTTTTAAAATACTGAGAAACAAGTATTTCATCTTAGATTTCGCCCCAGAAGTCCATCATTACCGGTTAACTAACCTCCACAGAGAGCCCACAATGCAGAAGTATATTTTCAGACATTCAAGAGCCTGTCAACGTGACACCCAGTCTTCCAGGCAAATTCATTAGGCCAGAATTAAATACTTACTGTGGAGGAAAATATAGGAAGAGAAACTTCAGCCTTTGTCACCCATACTTTTGTTAACCTAGACTTTGCCAGATTTGCAGCATGTCACAACCGGTGCTTGCCGGGGCCATTGAGGCACCAGGAATGCATTCGCTTTGTGAAGAAGTAGTTTCCGCTTGCATGTGACAAAGCAGCTAGCTGGCTAGTCAGCCTCAGTCAGTGTCTATTTATGGCAAAATGTCAAAAAAGAATGTCCTGCATTTGTGGCTCAACAATAATGAACATGGCTAAATCTGAAAATGAACAAAGGGAAGTGAACAGCTTTTTAAATCCTGAAGAACATTCGATTCTTGGTGTCCTTTTTGTTCCGATTGTTTGGGCTGAAGGCTGTGAAAGGACCACCTGTTGGGCTGCCATTTTGGGATTGTGCTAAATGCAGGGATTGCATGAAAGAACACTTTCCAAAATAACCTGGTATTATTATTCACTTATTTTATAGTAAATCTGCATTCAAAACCTGCAGGAAAGTATAAGGCTTTTTTTCTAAGTGAAATTTAAAGCCGTAAGTTCTCTATAAACGCGCTTACTGGGATGCATGATTTTATAGTGACAATCATGATACTTTAAAAGGAGCTCAATTAAACCTTTGATGCAGCAGTAAGACCCTCTGTAACAGAAAACTAACCTTTTGAAGTAATACATATAAGATGAAGGAGCGATTAATTTATACAAGACTGAGTATCTCTGAGGATTAAATTAGCAAGGACTACTTGCACACAGTGTAACTTAAATATTTATTTTGCTTCTGGCATGAACTTGAAATTTTTAGTGACACAAATTATTTTCATGTCTATAAGAATGTCCTTGGGTGTACTTTGCTTTTGCTCAAAAGACTGCATTGAATTGTTCTACAATCTTGCTGAATTTTGAGAAAGTTTACCATAAACCAGTATAAACATTTCATTTACAATTATGAAAGCTGTATTCATTTTTTAAAGTTTTTTTTTTTTGGTGAAAGATACTATAAACAGTCAAGTGACAATGACTCTTTACATAATAAAATCAGGAGAAATGTTGCCCAAATTAAAAAAGAAAAACTCATTGTGCTTTATAAACATCAAACCATCCAACCGTTAGTTTTTAAATTGAGACAGATTAATCCATTCGCACAGTTTAATACCTTTTCATATAATACATAAAAACTTCCACCTGATTCCAATAAACATGCCTGTTAATGTATTAACAAAGCAAATACTTTCCATGAGTGTTAAAGAACCTTTGTTTACAGCCAACATTAAGAATGCTTGAAATTCATACTGGAAATACGTTTTCCAAAGTATTGTGGAAATACTTTTTACACACACTACTAGTTAAGAAGTTATTTACTACTAGTTATCAAGTTATTTACCTAATATTCCATATATTACCTTAATTTTTCTGAAATATAGATGCCTGTGTAAGCTCATGGACACAGGTGTGTTATTTACCAGGATGAGCCATGAGCCTTCTCTGTGTGTATCTGAACAGACATTCCCACCTCCTGCTACACAACGCCCATTTCCAAAAACTTTATATGAATTTTAGCTGGGAAAGGACTTCACCATTGGAGGTGGGTTACACAATTAATTGGAAGGATAGCAAAAAGGGAAGTCTACATGAATAGCTGAATATATTTCCAGCTGCTTTCACCAGTTTCAATCACAAAAGTTATAGCTAAAGCTCAGGAGTTAAATCTCTTGGGTTTTGCATACTTTTTGTCCTCAGAAAATGAGCCATAAATATATTGGTATACATAAGAGAGAGCTTATTTCCTAGGTCCCCCCCCCCCCCATATATTTTATGCTAGCAGAAATGTAGCTTATTATATCACTATCACTACTTTTCATAGTTAAATATATCGCCATGGGTTAAAGTGACTCTTAGAAAATAATAGTTTTGTTGGTCAAACAAAATTGCTAGCCAAGCAGATTTTTACATGTGGATTGAACTATATTACCTACATTAAAGAAGAATGAGTTTTTATGTGACTATCAGTTCAGAGGGGGAAAAAGGTGAAGTGGAACAGCGTACAATGCACAAGTATAAATTAATGTCTGGCTTTATTGTTCACTGTGCCATAAAGAGTATGTGCTACACACAGCTATTCTATTAGGGAATTATGGAAACTGAGGCTAGCGAGCAAAAATGACTTATGTCTGAATAAAAATATGTCTCTCTGGGAGAGTTACAATATGTTTGGAACCCTGAGGGTTAATGAGAGGTAAGCTGATGAAGGGGGGAGAGGAGATAAGGGAAATAACAGGAGCTGAATAGATGAAAGAAGTGATTCAGTGAGAAGCATTGTTGATCACAGCTAGGTGTCAGAAACAAACTAGAAAAATGGGAACTGCTTTAACATTGGCAGGAATATAATATAAAAAAAAAAGAACTTATATCACATACTAAAAAGAAAAAGAAAATAAGAAACAATAAAAGGCTTTCAGGCTTTCTTTGGGACGCATCAATGAAAAATAATGCAAGCAAGCAAGAAAGAAAGCGCTGAAATGGAATCCTCTCTGAAGGTATCTTGAGGAGAGGGGCTCATTGTCCCATCCTTTTCATATCAAGAATTTAATTTTGCATTCTCTTTGTCTGTCTTAAGATATACTTGCAGTTATTCTACACTGGTTACTTTTTCTTTCTTTTCTTCCACTCAGGCAGTCTACACTGGTGGAAAGACAGCCAGAATGGGAGCAATCTATCCATGACAAAAATCAGCTGGCCGTCCCCTGCCAATGTGATTTCTGCCTAAAGTTTGAACTGTACTCAAAGGCAGTGTGGAATCCTTATTCCTGAATATTAGAGGGAACTGCAGTGCTTCTATTTCTCTTATTTTCCATTCCTGTTTTTAATGTCTGTTTTAAACCAGAAATTATATCTATCTGGAGCATCCAGATTTTCTTATGAGTATGCTACATGAGGTACAGGTATACCTTATAGAACTTCATTATCTATTTACCTGTCTTTCACTTTAGGCAACTTGAAAAAAGGTGCCAGCTTATATTTTCCCTCTGGAAAGACCTACGCTAAAGTGGCATTAGCAGAACATTAAAAACCCCAAAATGCCATTTGCTTTTTAGTGCCAGGGACATCCCAGTTCCTACCTACGAAGTCTGCTTACACCCATCCCCCATGAATTCCTAAGACAGTTTCTCTTATATTAAGCTTCCTTCTGGTGCCCATAGCAACACCATCTAGTACTGAAATGTTCCTGCAGGATTTGCAGGAGTCTTTTAAAACAAGATGCTGATTCTGCAGTTATTGCACACCCAGCTACTTATATCATATTCATAGTCTGAGCCCTTGGTTGCACATGGAAGGCAATTCGGCTGACCACCGACTGTCGTCGTCATCATTAGAGACGAACCATGTTATGTATGTTCTGGTTTGTTTGGGTTTTCTTCCCATAATAACAACCAACTTGTTTATTTTTTGTAGTTTACTTAACTGTGTGAAGAAATCACAGAAGGTGGTGGGGTTTGGATTTTAAGATGATTCTGCTGTTTTCTTTTTTACATTTCTCCATGTGCAAATGCACTGACATGAAAATTGGCCTCTGCACTCTGCTAGGTGGCTTGGGAACCACTTTCTGATTTTGAAAGGAATGGTGTGAAGGAGGAAAAGTACATTTGGTTAAAAAACAAACCGGGAGAAGTTCATGGGAAGTCCCAATAGTTGGCTCATGCAGGCCAGGAGCTTTTACCAGAGCTTGTGTACCGGGATCCCAGGTCTCTTGGGACACCTGGTAGGGGTCAGAGCTGCCTGCATTGAACTGGACCTCAGCAGGTGCTGCAGATGCACACAGTGGGGTGGAAGGGGAAGGGCCGGTGCCATCGCCACTGTCCTGTCTCCCTGTGTACGTTGGGATTAAGGAGGTTCAAAAACAGCTGTGGGAGGTGGTCTGCTTCTGTGCCTCTCCACTGCATGCTGGAGATGCCAGTGGACCTCTAGCAGAGTGGAGAAGGCTGAGGAGCTACCCCAAAGCACGCTTGGAACCTCTTAGCCCCCTGTTCCAGATCTTCAGGCTGAAGAGGAAAAATGCTGCTCCCAAGCACCAGAATCATGCCCATTGTCAGTACCAGTCATTTATATCATTTTGGCTAAAAAAAGGAAAGGGCAAGGGTAGTGACTGATACTGTGCACCTTGTTCATTCATTTTGAACACGGCATTTCATTTAAATTCTGTGCTGTGCCACACTGCATGCTAGGAAATGTACCCTAGGATATTTTTAAAGCTATAAAATTCAGTAAATGGAGACTTCCCTGCAGGACTCAGCTATTAAATCTTTGCTGGAAAGTGGGAGCCACGTCCATTAAAAAAAAAATCATATTCTGGTGAGACTAATCACATCTTTGTACTACTAAAGTATGCTTGAATTCAGATATTAATCGCATAAATATTTGGCAGTTATACGTCATGTAGAACAAACCCCATGATTTGGCAGAGCTAAATAAGCCCTTATCTCTGAAGTTATCTTGAGAACGTGGAAATATGTGGGACATGCATTCAGGGTGAAGCCAGAACATTTGCCATGGTGAGGCAAGAAGAATCCCTTCCCTCGCCATTTAGCAAGAGAAAAATTCACCCGGAGTGCAGCTGCACTTACCCTCTGCTGCGCACCATGGCACTGGCTGAGCTCTGCCCCCTGCTCGGAGCCAGGCACAGCCCCCTGCCTGGGGAGCAAGCCAGCAGCACTGCGAGAAGCTGGATGTTGCTGGAGGATATAATATAGATGTAAGGTTTGGGCCTTTGTAGAGGAAGCGTGCAAAGGATGGAAAGAGCCCACCCTGGCCCGCTGGTGTTCTGAAAGATGCCTTGCGTTGTGGTGGCAAGGAGTCAGAGTCAGGTGTGCGGGAGGCTTATGCTCTGGACAGAAAAACAAGATCTGGGGAAAGGCAGAGCTTGAAACATCTTTGGAGGAGATGGGCCACAAATTGTCCTCCTGCGTGTTGGCTTTAGCAGAGGCATTCCAGAGCAGGAGTAAAGCTGTGCAGTGTCCTGTGGTGCAGCACGGGCCCATTTATTCCTTGCGACTAGCACACGTGCTGTGCAAAAGGTGTAATTCTGAATGACTAAGATTTGAATTTTAAGTTTAATTCTAAATTTACATCTTTATGAGCCAAATACCCTTTTCAACTTGCCAGGAGATGTGAATGAGTTCTAATATTACCATTGGACAATTCTATTTTTATCTGATGTCATTCTTCCTAACCAGCCTTAAATCCCCCTTTCCTAACAATTAACTCCTTATTTAGTCATTGCTATTCTTGCTCAAGCAAAATTGAGATCTCAGAAAATTTCTTTTGTTTCAGGGATGGCAACCTGGTGAGCATATCTTGCCCATGGGATAGTTTCTTCCCTCCTGGGAATACTGCTTGGGCAGAGGAAAGCAAAATTGGGGGTAATACCATGTGTTGCAGGAATGGAGAGTTGCGGGGGGCGGGGGCGGGGGGAGGAGGAATTTGCAGCCCAGCTTGGATCTGGCAGGATTTCTTTGATCATCTGATCAAGAAATTCTGCATTAATGTTTCTATACTGGATGGGCTCAGGGCACCAGGTTGGAATTAGAAGTGGCATCCAAATGTACTGAACTGGGTGATCCCAGCTGGCACAGACAGGACTAGATAGGAGTTTTAAACAATACAGACAAAGACTCTCATCCAGTGCATTTGTTTATGAACACAAGGGCTAGAAAAATAATTTTTACAATTGATATATGCTGAATCTTAGGTTTTCATCCTGGTGGGTTTTTTTGTTTTGTTTTGTTTTTTTTTTCCCTGGTCTCCCTTATATGTTGTGATTAGGGAGTATTTCTTTTACACAAAGGAATCCTGATGATACACAAACCTTCAAGGAGAAAAAAAGCCCAACATTTTTCTTGTTGTGTGTTTTATGTAGAAAGTGCAATCTGAAAGAATTGTTTATCCTCCATTTCTTAAGAAAACTTTTCTTGTGAAGATACATTAATCCTGCAAAGTTAAATCAGCCAGTTCACACCAGGCTGCATCTTCCTTGTATTTAAGACTCTGTGGTTTGCTATTTAGATCTCAGAATGGTCCAAGATGTGGGGCCTGATTCATCACTGCATTCATTTTGGTTTATGCTTGTGTAAAGCTGCTGCTTTTGAGTTAATTTAAATCAGTATAAAAACTTTTCAAGACGCACACTGCCTCTTTCTGAATGTCTAGAAAGTCCCTGGCAAAACTCAGAATGACATTTTTCTCAAGATAATTTTTAGCAGTAATAATAAATCACATCCAAAGTTGTTTGTGTGCATGTGAATGCAATGCATACTTTATTTAAAAAAAAAAGAAAAAAAGAAGAAAAAATACCAAGTGAAAGAATCATTTCATTCAAGAGCAAAACTGCATAACTCAGAGCTGTCAGGTTGCTCTCAATGCTAAATTTTGTCCCAGTTCTTAATCCAGACTGGTAGTCTGTGTTTCTTGCATTGGAGATCCTATCGCCCCTTGTGAAAAACTATTTTACTACCTGTAGGTGCTACTAAGAGAAAATCTGGGCTTTTGCCCAGCTATCATTCCTTTAAAAAATTCTCTCTTGATAGTCAGAATCAATATTTACCAAGTCAAGAAATGCCATTCCTTCTCTGAACACTCCGTATGCTTGTACCCAGCTATAACCCATCCCTTTGTTATCACTTTGCTCTGCTGAACAAGTGCAGGTCCATTGCTTAAAATGATCAAAAATAGAATTGTTGATAGTATAAGTTATTTTTCAATAAGTAAAGAAATAATCAGCTATTGGATATGCAAGTTTTGAGAATGAAGCATAGTTAATTTAATACAAATGATGAGTTTCATCTGCTGAAACTATAAATGCTAGGCAGATTAGTTGCTTTTAATCCCATTTAACTAAAGCTCCCTAATTCATTCTTCTAATCTTTCCTCATAAACAAATCCTTCCAACTTCTCAGTCATGTTTTCTATCCTCCTTGGAATTCCTCTCTATTTGTCTACATATTTTGAACATAAAGAGAGGCCCAGGGTGAATGCGGGATTCTAGGAGGGACTCCGTCAGCATTGTGCTAAATCCGTAATTAAAAAGGGTTAAAGTTAATATATTTAAGCTACAACAGAGAATCCACTTGATCACACATGACAACAGAAGTATTTATAATTATAATTATTGTCTTACCTCTCAAATGGTCAGACTTAGAGTGTTTAATCTGCACAGATTTGTTTTCTATAATGAAGATATTAAGGACATTTCCAAGGCAGTGCAAATTTTGCTTGAACTGGGAAAAGAGAATTATTTTCAAAGGGTTTCAAGAATCTCATGCCCTGGCGATTTTGGTCTGCAAATAACACTCTCTCTCTTCTCCGCCTTCACTTTAACACTGATCTTTCTGTCTCAGTGTAGCAGGACCTGTACCTTGCAGCGGTAGCCTCCGTACGCAGGCACGGAGCCTGCAGGACGATGCACAGTAGCAACAGCAGCTGCAAATAACATTTTTGAAACATTTTTGTGCACTTTTACTGAAATGCTTAAATAACACAGTGGAGTTGAAGAAAACCCACGTGTTCATTCCTTCAAGCATTAAGTGAATGCAAACAGAGTTTGCCTGTGTAAATTTTATTATTTAAATGTCACCCAAACTATGCCAAAAAACCCGCTGCATACAGAAACCCCAAAGCTGCTGACTGCAAGGGTGTAGTATTAGACTCTGAGACGATTATACAACCATAACCTGTTTGTGTTATTACCTTTCTGACCTATATCCAAAGCTGAACGTAATTTCAAAGTCAAGAACACCATCCACACCACTTGTTTATTAAGAAGGAGCATAGCCCGTGTTCTGATTACATTCTATTTTTTGACAAGCCATCAACAAACCTGCTCTTTCTGTTGCCGTCGATGGACATGGACACAACACCTCAGAACCTCTCTCATGCATTGGGACCCCAACAGGGTAACAACAGTTTCCACCTTACAAAAGTCTGTGATCTGAAGAGATGCCGCTGGGCACAAGTTCTCAGTACTTTGTATTGTCAGACTCACAGGCACAGGGTTCAGAAAGTTTGGGGTTTGTTTTTGTGTTGTTTTTTTTTTTTTCTTCCCAGCCGGTGATGCTATAGAATTAATCCAAATTGGCTAACTTGTGTTCTCTCCAAAGACTAATTTAGCGGTATGAAGCACATATGCATGTGTACCATACCCCCCCACCACACCTGCACAAGTACACACACGCACACATTTAGATGAGTAGATTAACTGCATCTAAAAATCAATTACTTATCTGTATGCACACGTGTTATTAAGATTTGTGAAGACTATGCATAGATTTAACTACGGGTTCTGCTTACATTCCTGAAAATTTGAATCAAAGTATGGTCCTGATGCTCTTCATCCCCCTACTATTTACCTACACACCACAAGCATGTGGTGTTCATTTGTATATGGTATATACAGGTGTCAGGAGGAAGATACATATAGCTACATCTATCTATGTCTCTGTATATGACCGTCATGCATTATTTATAAAATGAGTTTATTATATATACAAACAATAATTATTCTAAACATGCAATTATATATCCATATTTGTGTGCCTATATAGATTTTTTTTTTTGTCCTTAATGGAAAACTTGAACTGCAAGCAGCCATGTCAGAACTCAGATGGTTAACATTCACTTCTTGCTGTTTTATTGCATATTACTGTGCGCTCCTGAGCAGCAGGAGCAGATTCAGGCAATTACAATCAAGTCAGGGCACACGCCGTGGCTGAGCAACACGATCATGATGAGGATACTGATGAGGCACTTATCGAAAACCCCACATCATCCACACTCATCAGCCACAACATGTCACCCCAAATGAGGCATCAGCTGCCTTCAAATGGCTCATTGCACACTGTTTACAGCTTTCTTTGGACCCACTTTTGATTTTGCGGTCAGGACTTAGTTCAAACAGCAGCTGACTGGCACTGGCAAGCCTTGGGATTCAGCAGAGCTGACTTCCCAGGAGTCAGGAGTGTTTTGACACGGGGCCTGACCGACGGAGAGGAAAGGTCCCGGCTCAGTCCCCCCCAAACATCGGTCCCCTCGAGTGGGGGGGGGTGAGTTAATTCAGAAACATCTGAAATCAGCAAAGGAGGGGCAGTGGGAGAGAGGGGGGAAAACAAGCAACAAACAGTCCCACAGCACTTTCTGGTATTTTTTATTTTCTGCCTCCATCTTAATGAGAGGCCAACAACAGGAATTCAGGCAGAAACATTTTGGACCAGATCCCTGTCATAGACCCCTTGAGCCACTTTGATGGTGTAAAAGGGACCTTAAATTGGGGGGTCAAGTTATGGGTTCTCTATTCAAAATTGTCTTTGCGTGGGAACTGCACTAAGATGGGCAGAAAACTTTTCCTGGGCTGCAACCCTTTCCCCATTACTTACTGGGATTCAGGAAGACCTTTCTTTCTTATTTAGTTATTTCTGCAAAAAACAAGCAAACAAGAAGGAATGAGCAAGGAGGGGTGAGAATACATGGATGGTTCCTGGGGATCAGGCCTTTGCTTGAGTGAGGGACGAGGATGACCCAAAACGGACAACTCCAAAACAGAGACTGAGAGAGACTCCCTCCAGCCCAGCTGATGGGCACTCTAAAGAGGGATTTAGAGACTCACCGGAGTAGGAAGGACCACGTCCAGACCCTTGCCTAAATCAAGTGAAATGCGAGCACTGAGCCAGAAGTTGGTTACTCCTGCAGAGCATCCCCCTGGGCTGAACTAGAGCTGAGACGCTTTCTCCTGCCACCGCTGCCTAGAAACAGATATTTCCACAGCACGGATTAAAATTAATTTGTTTTGACAAATAGAGATTTTTCTGATGAGAAAGTGCTACGTCATGGAGTCCCTGATACTCTGCCAAAGAGAGGTGAAAGGACCTTAGGGTGAATAGAAATCTAGTCCTTGAACATCAGATATTAGCTGATGAAAACATATACTAATCAATTATTGTCCTGTTTGTATCAGTTTATGTGAGAGACTGGAAAAAATGAAGTTATTTCACTTCACCACTCTTCTTTTTCTAGCTCATAGTATCTTATGAAATTAATTTGTTAATTTATGACAGTGACAAATGTCGAAGTTCCCACATAACTACCTTCTATACCAATGAAAAATCTTATTTTACAAATAGACAAGCTTATGAACTGAAAGCTGAAGTTATTACCTAATCTTACACAGCCAGCTCAGGCCCATGAAGTAAATCCTTAGACAACACTCCCTCTTCTCATTGTTCAGTTAAGATGTAGGAATACATATATATATATAGTTACCTTTATGGTTACTGTCTTCAGCCTGCGCTGTCTGCCTCAATAATTCTCAGATTCTAGAACGCAGCATGCTCCCTCCGGATGCCAAATTGTAACAGCATATTGCATCATGAAAACATCTGAAGCAAAAATAGAGAATCCGTGCAGGTTTTCCTACATTTATACATATATCTGAGGTTTTTTTTTCCTTGCCGCTTTCATTTCTAACATGTGTTGCACAATGCTTTTTCTCTTAGGGACAGATTCTTCCTGCTGCTTACGAAGATTTTTATTTAAAGTTAAATAG
Organism: Scopus umbretta; assembly: GCA_013400535.1. Classification (NCBI taxonomy): domain Eukaryota; kingdom Metazoa; phylum Chordata; class Aves; order Pelecaniformes; family Scopidae; genus Scopus; species Scopus umbretta. The sequence goes on from VZTL01000650.1 coordinate 49,511, forward strand.
AGGGAAAATATTTTCCAAAAAGGCAGAATAGATGGTCCCAGGAGACAGGAATTAATTTGTACAATCCGTTTATTAGTCTTATTTATAAAAACCTGCTTTTAATTTCCCAGGGATAGCAAACATTCTACAGAAATCCTAAACCCATTAATTTCCTCAGAATAGCTTAAACTTATTGTTAGGACTCCTATCATGCTACGTTCTCTGTGGTGCTCAGCAACATAAGCAGGGGGAGGAGGTAAGGAGTGTGCATGCATTAGGACGGCACAGCATAAAATCCCTGAAAACTGCTTGGCCGAAATAAAATTGAGCTACTTGTGCGCAGCGCTGCAAAGACACGAAACTCTGTGTGAATGATGCTAGATAAGAACTGAAGCACCGATAGTAAAGCATCCTAATTACAAACCTGCGGTGCAGGCAGAATAATGGACAGAGTGGCAGCTCTGGTAGCTGTGTAAAAAGGAGTGGAAGTTTGCATTTTTGTGGCTGTATCTTGAATTGAAGTGTGCATGTATGAGAGAGAGAGGGAGAGAGCGAGAGCGTGTGTGTGTGTGTGTGTGTGTGTGTGTGTGTGTGTGTGTGTAAAGAACTGTTTTTGGGTCATCATCTTACGCTCTTTGTGATGCACATTCTAATTTAGGCAAAAGGGATGCATCTTTCAAATGCAGATCATGTTTGCATTAGAAGAGCAATGAGAACACTTGTCACTTTCAGAACATTTATGTGCTAGAAGTACTGTTAGCAGAAGAGCAGTTTAGATAAATTCAAGACTTTTTTTTGCTGATCACAAACATTAAGCTTCACACCTGAAACCCTCAACCCCCTGCTGTGCTCTAATCCTAGCACCATTCACCCTTAGAGACTCAAAGTGCTGTGCCACTGCTCTCAAACATTTGATTGCCCTTACTTTGAATGCCACCACCTGCAAAAATGCCTTTTTATTCCCTTTGAGCCTCTTGAGAAGGAAGTAAAAATGATAATTCATGACAAACATTAATTAATTGTTTACAAGATGATCTTTTCTTTTTCTAACTTCTGTTCAGCAGACATGTTGAGCTGCAAGACTCCACGCTTGATGCCAGAGCTTGTCAAGAGGTCTGCATTGTTGTTTATCACTCAGGCATAGGATAGACTGCAGGTCATTGTTTCTGCAGTTCAAGTAGGACTGTCTAGCTCTTGTTTGAAGAATGGAAGTGCCATGCATGAGTTCCCCGGTATAAAAGAACTACCGGTTCTAAGAAGGCACAGGGATTTAGCTTCTAATGCAGAGTAAATAAACATTTTTCACCATCTCTTGCTCCATGTGATTTTGGAAAGGTCAAGAGGTGCCATTACAGTATTTTAAAAGCTTCAAATTATGTTTAAATAACGTATCGCTAAACTCGGAGAAATCTTATCAGAATTTAAGAACCTATTGTCGTCGTTTTAGTTCTTGAATTCATCATCAGAGGACGACGTATTTTGAAAGGAATGCGCTGTTGTTAGGAAGGCTGAGATTCACTCAAGGCTTGGACTCAGCTTCTCCCCCGAGCTAAAGCATAACCCCCCACCCAACAATGCAGACCTGATTTAACCGAGTCCTTAAATTCAAGAATTAATTCTACCAGAGATGTTACACCATGCTAATAACTGACCCGAGTATCCCCATGACAGACTAAAAGAGAAAAATGTAGTCAAATTTAAAACAATGCCGCCAAAACATTGAAACTTGGGCAGCAAAATTTAGCTCCCCAAATTACACTTATGCAGCTAAAGGTGAGCAAACAGGTTTGCAGAGAAATTGAGCTGCCACAACCCGGCTGAAATTATTCAAAACTGTGGTGAACAGCACCTTTGAAAATCAGACGTTTTATTTACTCATATTTTTTAAAAAAATATATAAACATATGTTTATTTACACACATGTAAGCAGACATGTTTTGGACATGTTGCTCTGTTCCTCTTGCAACAAAACAATTCCAAGAACTTTAAACCGCAGCAAAAGCCTGGCAAAAAAGGTAAAGAGAGTGAAAGGTCTTACTTGTAGGAAGTGTACAGTAATATAGCTTCTCGCAGAACTCTGGTTTCCACATTCCAAATTAGGAGCCCTTAGATTACGGCTGCAAGGCTAAAAATCAATGCCATATTTTCTGAGTTAATACTAAGGGTTGCACTTAACAGACATGGAGACTAATAAGGTATGCAGAAGGAGTAAAAGCAGTGCACAAAAAATTCAGGCCTTCGTCTTGGCGACGATCCAGCACAATGATGTTTCAACCAGATTTGAAAAAAAAAAAAAAATCAATAACATCTGTGGTATAATGGTTAATTAAAGAAGCTCTTCAGCAGAGCTCAAGATGAGAGGCTCGGCCTGAAATTCAGACAGCTGAAGCTTGATTATCAGGAAAGAATGCTTTTTTAGCTATGAGTGGATAGGCCAAAAGCTGCAATGTGTGGAAATGGGGGGGAAAATTGCTTTTATTTTAACTTTCTTTAAGTAATCAATACATGGTTTTCACCTGCATTAGGATCTGTTTAGAGCAATACCTTTTTTCTATACATATATATAAATATAATCCACTCCCTTCAGAATCTATAGATTTAAAAACAACAGCAAAGATAAACAGGTTGGCTGCCTGCTCTTAATTCACAAATTCTCCACCTTCCCTCCCCACCCCCAGCCCCTTTGGCTGTGCCAACATACAAAACCCATCCCATGGAAGATCGCACCAGCTACATTCTCTTCTTATTTAGTTTAATTTCTAAGACCTGAGCCTTTCAAGATTGAGCCTGAAAGAAATGAATCAAAGATTGAGTATTAAAACATAATATTTGCAGCAACCAGACAATTCTACTGTCAACCTCTGCACCTTTCTATCTTATTTTTTTCTACTCTTTTATTTGTCACCTCTATCTAAAATGTATATGCACAGATTTACAGCCAGAAGGGACTATCCTAATCCCTTGCATGACATGGGATAGAGGTTTCCAGCTGGTAATTCCTGTGCATTGTCTATATCCCAGGGATGAGCTGGAAGACACACAGTAAAAAAAAAAAAACAAAAAAGATCCTGATTTAGAGATTTCAAATGACAGAAAATCCACTCCATCTCTTGGCAAGTTATTCTGGAAGTTAATTAACATCACCATAAAACTGCCTTATTTTTAGTCTGAATTTTTTCTAACTACTTGTGTCTTGGTCTGCAAAGTTCAAGAGCCCTGGGCTATCAGAAATCATCTTTCTGTAGAAATTACAGACCATGGTCAAACCTGCTCTTCATCGTCTTCCAGAGAAACTGAAAAAGATGGTACCTTTTTACTTTCTTACCATAGACAGACTTTCTTACTGTAGACAGATTTCTCAGATTTTTTTCTTGTAACTCTTTTCTGAACCTATTTCACTGTCAGGGTCCTTTTCAAGGGCAGATAGACAAACACAAGCTCTTCTTCCAGAAGCAATCTCACTAATGCTTAATATTAGGGCTCTGGCTTCTACTTAGTTTCTCCTCATTGATCCTATCCAAAAACTTCTTAGCTGCCAACTCCCACACTAAGAAATCAATTATTTTTAGCCCAAATTATTTCAACCCTTTTTTTCCAAAATGCCTGTTCCTTCCTTAAAAATAAGAGCAGCATTCCTTTTTCCAGAGGATGAAAATACCTTGTTTTTCACTGTGTTACCACAAATCTTGTTAGAAAGAGTACAGCTCTGCAAATATAACAATCTTTTCATTCTGCAGTGCTAAGTGAAACGTCTTTAATGAGCAGTGCTGTTTTACAACTGTCAGGAACAGCATTTTCTGTTTTCCGGGAAAGTCCAAAATTGACTTCAAGCAGATGGCAAACATTTTTTAAGTTAGGCTACAAACGAAGTTTCAGGCAGAAAAATTTTGCTGGGTAAAAATGATTTATTTAAATAATTTAAACATTTCATTCAGATTTTTATTTTAAAATAAATATTGCTTCTATTTACATATTGCTTCTTAAAACATACATAAAAATTATCAAAACTTGTTCCAAAATGCTAAAACAAGTTGTTTCAGCACTAGCACAGTGTTTATTTTCTTTTTCCTAGGTGCAATCTCTTGAAAGCATTACTTCTTCCAGACTTTACAAATCTAAGGGAAACGACACTGCTCATTAAAAAATTTATAATAAATGAGTTTAGCTCACACTAATGAAAATCTAAGTAGACAGGTCTTTCTTTTTAAACTGTAAGGCACAAAGTAGCCGTAGAAATAAAATCAGAAGTTTTGTGAACTCAGAATTTTCAGGGCAGGGCTTCCAAAAGCAATCAGGTTTGATTTACTTATGCTTCCATTTAAATCAATGTTAGCTTTATGGCTGTCTTCAAAGGGAGCAGACAGAAGTCAAGAGAGAGTGCAAAGTAAAATCCTGCCCCCTCAAACTTTCTGTCAGAATTCTTCAGATTGCTCTGGAGTTCAAGTGGAATTTTCCTCAGCAAACAGCGTACCCAGTGCAAAGATCTTTTATGTCATCAGCGCTGAAGAAATGAAAACATCAGCAAGTACATATTTGGAAATATAACTGCACTCACAGTCAAAACCAAAGGAGACAGATATCATCAACAGAGAGCTGCACCTGACTTACACCATGTCCCATTATGTCCATTGGTGCATTTTGTTGTATGTGCCAAACATATATTTGCGCGCATTTTTTTTCCTAAATTAAGTTTTATTTGAGAGATATATATATGACATCCAAGAAACACATAATAATCTTTTCTTTTTGGACAAGAAAGGTTCCCCATCCCCATCCCTTAGAGCTGTATTGCAAACATCACATTAACTGTTCTCTGCCGTGATTATAAGCTGCTGCATGCACTGGACCATTTCCAGTTGCCCTGTCTCACAGAATGTGAGAAGAGCACTGGTGAAGCCTCCTTGCTCTCCCACAGCATCCAAAAGAGCCAAACACTCTAGTAATAAAATATTTCTGCCTGTACACCTCCTCACATGAATTGACAGCTCTCCACTCTACAGTAGCCCCCAGTGAGATCCCTTGCAAGGGTCTTCTGAACAGCCAGAATCTGCTAAAGGATGACAAACTGAAATGGTGTCATTTTTAAACCCAGCTTTAATAATGATCTGGCATTTAGCTAAGTCCATCAGCCCTACCTCCTGCAGTCCCATTTAGGTAATCAAGTAGTTCATTATTACTTGGCATGTGTCGTGCATACTCATTGTTCAAGGGAGAATTCCTCCCAGAAAGGACCAGGGACTTCAGCCAGCTGAATGGTGGCTGTAAGGGCTGCAAGGGCAAGCAATGGAGTTAGCATTCGACTAAGGATTTGAGGGTCTCAGGATCATCTAGAAGGCCCAGGAGCCAGACATCCAGCTGTGAAGCTGAGGTGGCATGAAGATTGTATGTCATCCATGCAGATTGACTTGTGTCGAGAGAGAACCTTGAACTTCTCTGACCTTTGCAGACTCTCTAACAGGACCTCAACACCAGACTGCCTTTCCTCTCTTTTCCCTCAGAAGGTGTCAGTGGACTGTGGCATGGCATTGCTCTACTATGAGTACTCAGGCAGCCCCATCTCTCTGGCACCTCATTAGGAGACTGTGAACCTGAGTCCTGTGAACCTCTTTCCTACCATTTCCTCCATCCCACATCTATGTCTGTCCCAAAACTTAATCACAGGTAATGTTTACAAATCTTGGCCCACATGATCAGCAATTTTTCTCATTTTCCCTAAAAGTTGTTCTCTCTGAAGGTATAGATTCCTGAAATCCATTGGGCATGCAGACACTGGCGTTAGCATACACAGAACCTTGGACATGCAACTCGTATCTAAATTACTGGATCTGTCCTGTTGATTTAATCACAGGGCTGATGTGATTTGGATCTGGGCTCAGCACCAGGTTAAACATGTGCAGACCTCTCACAGCATTGCTTCAAAATCCAGCTTGAGCAAACAGCCTGTTACCATGCTTCAAAATCTGCTGTTTTGCAATGTCCAGGAGTACACAGCAGACTTGAACTGCAGCTAAACCCTAACTCCTGTAGTTACTTTGGACAAGAGACCCACCAGGATCTTGTGGAATGCTCTTGCATCCCTACAAACCTTAAAAAAGACCAATGGTATTTTTAACATATAGCTGGGATGACACTTTTGGGTAAGACACTGAGCTCGGAAAAGACACTTAAATGCTGGCTTTAATGTATCTAGTCATAAGAAAGCAATCTTTTTTCTGTGGTCTGTTTCACCCTGTAGTGTGAAGTGGCAGTCTTTGAAAAATGGAAATCACACACACTAGGAAACAAGCAGACCACCAATGTACTTCACACACTGTAGACCACGAAAGAGACACCAAAGGTATCTTTAAGTTACTGCAGAATTGAGGGGGTGGTGTAGAAATGTGAAGCTCTGTATGTAACATCTAACTTCTCTGAGACTGAAGAGTAACTCAAAATGTGCATTGCAGTGGTTGCCCCGGCCTCCAGGCAGAGTAGACTCTCCTTTACTTGCCTTGGTCTGAGCACAGACAGGTTTGTGCTTTCTCTTCCTTCTTTAGGCTGAATGAAGAAGCCACAATAGACATTTACATCAAAAGAGGAAACAACTGGCATGGGACGATCATGGCATTCCAATGTGTTATTGGTTTTGATGTTTTCCCTCTGTATGCTTAGGGCAGGTGTGCCAAAGGAACACTTACGATCTGAATTAACGAGGGAGGTAAATTTCAGAATTAACTCTGCAGTTCAGCCTCTGAACTCTAACCAGCAAAACAAGATTCAGCGTGAGATCCTCCCACACTGCTTCAAACATGCACACGTGGATATGCACACACTTCTGCAAAGTCTGAAGCAACACAGCAGCTGGCAAAATCAAGAACTAACAGTCAAACTGCATTCCAAAAGAGCTCTTGCTCAACAGTCTCTCCTTAAAAGTACTAAGAGCCACATGCCTCACTGATAAAAGATACCTCATTTCTGCCAGTTGTTCCTGTACCTCTGTTTTGAACTCTGCAAGTTTTCATGCTTCAGTGTTTTGGAGGACATTGTATGAACTGCAGTGAAAAAATGATACATAAAAGCTGATAGAGGTGATAGAGCTTAAATAGGATCTACCTGGGTCAGAGGAGCTGTGAGGTAATGGATCTCTTTAGAAAAATGAATCCAAAAGCAGACATTTCAGTTTGGAGAATGAGCTGCTTTTAATTTTGCCTGAACTGATTCATCTATGCCCTGATTCATATATCCAGATTGATGATGTCACCCCCACCACCGCAGAAGAAACACAGAGCAAGAGGCAGACCTCTGCTATCTTTGCAGAAATCCGGAGCAAGTCTGTTGACTTCTGGGAGTTACTCTGGGTTTAAAGTGAAATAAATGAGAGCAGAATCTAGCCCATGAAACCATAAACTCAGCTGCTAGTGGGCAGAGTCTTAGAATTCACTATTAATATCTGCACTGAGAGCTATTCTGATTACAATTGCAAAATAATATTTTATATCCACTTTTACTATCTTATTCAAATACAGGAAATGAGTCAGTCTTCAGAGAACAGAAAGACCAGTCAAAAGAACTGGAGAGTCATATAATCCAGCATGCAACTTTGAAGTGAAGGAAAGGAAAACTGATTCCTGCAAACAGTCCGCAAGTGGGACTGTTAACGCATTGCTAAAGGTCATACCCATGGGCTCTCTCAGTACGGTGGTCTCAGTTGTTCTCTTCAAGGCACATGCAGCCACGTGGATGCCCCACTTCACTAAATGCAGCATGGGCGCAAACGCTGCTGAACAAAAAATGGCCACCAAAATCTTTCAACAGTAATTCAGGGTGAAGTAACTTGGGATTCTCTGGATAAAGAAAAGTGAGGATGGTACCTGCAATTCATGTCGCTTAAGCATTTCCATCTGGTGCTAATTATAACTTTGTTAAATTTGGGAGGTTTGGGTACTAGTATGTTTTGTATAGTTCCCACTTAAAGATGCAATTTCTGTAAAATACGGCTAGACCCAACTCACTTGCTTTTCACTAGAAACAAAGTGTGAAAAATAGAAAACCACTCAGCCTTCCCTGGTGCGAAGGCTGGAGCCAGCTCTGTTCTCGGAGCTCAGACTCTCTTTTCCTTTAATGGAGTGTTACAGACATGGCTCAAAAAAGAGGCAGCAGCTAGTTCTACTTTTGTCACTTATTTTTCATTGAAAGCCCAAGCCTTCTAATGCTTTTAAGAAATCCAGTTCTTCATATTTACATCATGCGCTAGCTTTCACTGATGTGGCTTTTTGTGTGGGGTTGAAGCCACAGAGGTAAAAACAGGCTTGAGGGCAGGTTGTACAAGTCTATCCAGGACTTTAGGTATGAACTCAGATGCTGGTTCACTACATGCTGGCAGTGCCATCCAAGGCAGAGATTAAACTAACTTAGATACTTTTATAGGACAGCTACAGCAGTAAAAGGAAGGGATACAGAAGCCAGGAAATTACAAAGAAAGTCTAAGGAATCATCAGGAAATAGCCTTAATGGACTCCTAGCCGAGGAGCCAGGAGCTGTGAGAAGGAACTCTTGCTCTGGGTCTGCATTCAGAAATTGCCATGGCAAGGGAAAAAAAAAAGGTTGCCTTATCTGATCACTTGCCATTTTATTTACCTCAAATTGCTCCCTTGGAGATTGCCTGCGAAGTCAAGCATCATGCCTGTCCTCTAAAAGAGCAGTGCTCTTGCTCAGTGGCCTGAGAAGAGCCTTGCTGCGATCTCCTCCCTGGCCAGATGAAGGAGGGCTGCTCTGGGAGGCGGACGGTGCAGCAGAACCTGGGGGTCTAGAGTAAGGGCAGGCACAAAGCTGTGAGCTTCCCCTCGGAAGGAGGGGACAAGTCTTAGAGTGGTCTCTACGAGAGAGAGTTGTAAATTAAAGGTCTTCCATAATGGTGAGGAACATTATTTCTAATAAATAATTTAATATATTTTAAGGTATTGCCATAGGGTATTCTAACAGGAGACACTTCAGAAATCCTTTGAAGAAGAAAAATTGTGAATTACATACTTGGCTGATTCCTCCTAAACATCAATGGTGCAGCTACTGTGGTATCGGTGTCTGGGTCATTTCTCCTATGGCTCCCTTAAACATTTTACATTTAACAGGAGGAGGACTTAAAAATGACCGACAAATCAAATGGGCAGAAATGATCAGCAATGTGCATTGAGCACCCCCAGTAGGTAAACTATAAAAGCATTTAGTATGTTAATTGTTTTCAAATGACATCAAACTCCACTTCAGTTATTGAAGTCTGTTTTTTCTCAATGAACCTAGGTTACCAAGGTCAAGTGAACTACAGAGATCTGCTGGTACCTGATATCTTTGTATGGTGGATGAGACATAGGTCTCCCTTCCTTGGTTGTTTTTTTTTTTTTTTTTTTACATTTTTTTGTTCGAGCTGTTTTGAGTATTTTTATCCTCATGGACAATAAGAGTAGACTGTGCTTTCCTGCTCCATGGGCAGAGAGAAGCCCATGCAGTTGCAGTCCTCCAGCATAATTAGGATGGTGATTCACTAGGAGCGGGGAAAAGGGAGACAGGGCATAGCACAGACCATGCCGGTGCACACATGTCGTGCATCATCCTTGCCCTCTGGTACCACAGGGTCCACCGCGGTGGTGGGGAACCTGTGCCTTACCCTTTCAAAGGACTGGTATGGCAGAAGAGCTGAGACTCAAATGGCTTCATCTGGAGTCTGGGTGGGAGCTGAGGACTCCCAGTGCATTGCAGCTCTGTCTTCAGAAGCCTGAGGGTTGATACATAGAGGCACTCAGGAAAGTTAACTTGAATTAACTAAGCAGAGCATCTTAAAAGTAAATGCATGAAGGTGCATTAAACCCCTCTCTGCTCTCATCTGTTTCAGTTGTAAAGAAGTATTGTCTGCTCTTTTTCCATTTAAATTAGATTGTCCAATAAAAGATATTGCTTCTTCCTAAAAACCTTCCCTGCCTTTCACTTCGGCCCTAAGACTCCTTTGCTTGTCAATGAATCAGCTCTTGTGTACCCGTATCAAAGCAATGGTGGAAAAATTCACTTTATAACAATATAGGAATATATAATTACCTTAATAGATAAGTATTTTGAACTGTATATCTGTTTGGATAAATGAACCCTTAGTTTGTAATAGAATTTAATAGCACATTGATTAACTGTTGCATAAAGCTGAACCCACAAACTATCTGTGTTGCAGCTGAATTAGGACAAATACCCACAAAATTGTGACCTGATGGCAGAGGGTGTTGTTAGTGTCAATGGTAACTGGTTCTGGGGGAGGGTGAGTGATCTTCAGTGCAGCCTGTGTTCACCCATGCAGCTGGAGGGGTTCAGCTTGTTTGCAGCAAACAACATGATGTGTTGCGCACATGTACTCTCAGGACAGCACGGCTCCCTGAGTTTCCTGCCTTTCATCTGTTTACACCACAGCCCTAATGTCAAAGACTTTTTGTTTGTTTGTTTCTTACTAGGGTGTGTGGGAAGGTGAAGGAAATGGATCTCTGATTTAATACAATTTTTGAATCTTTGCTTAAGCATGTCCCATATAGTTATGTCTTCCCTTAGAATGTGAATGATATCTTTTCTAACTTTAATTAACAGTTCACAAGTGGATAAACTAAATAGCCATTTAGAACTATGGAAATGTAATTGCTCCACCATCTGGTCAGCTGTAATATTTTATGATGAATATATGAAGAAACAATGTTGTTGTTTTACTGCCTGTGTCAACCACCATGACAGTTTCAGAGCGTGGTTGTGTAGATCTGGATTCTGCCCCAAGGTCATCCTTGAACCTGAAGACCAGCTTCCTGGGTGTCATGGCTGATGGCCAGGTAAAACATAATTTATATTTCCCTTCACTTATTTTGAAGTTAATGCTTACAGATGCTTTGGTTTATTTTTGACCTTTGTCAAGCTAGCAGGAACACTGAGTGAGCTATATTGTGTTTTAATTTTTTCTTATGCAATTCTGATTACTGCGCAGTACACAGAGTTGAGGCAAAGGAGATATCATTCCAAGACCAATGTGATATCCTTTGTATTTACACTGCTACTTCAAAGGGAAGAAAAAAAATGTCATTACCATAACAATGTGCGGTTCATGTATCACAACTATAATAGAACTCTAGTAACTTGCTGGCTACTGAGTCTTGGAAATTTAAATGTAATAACACAATTTTGCTGCAAATGTCTAGTGGCAGAGGCCATTTCTTAGGTGCTATTGTAGAAAGGATCTCACTGCATTGGAAATGTATTTATTCTTTCTGAAAGGAAGGACAATGGTGTGAAACCCAGGAAAATGATCTGCAGAAATTGACATTTTTCTTTTAAGTTGATGACTGAAAACCAGGTAGATTTTATTATTAAGAGTGCAAACTCTCAGATACAGCTTTGGCAGATTTAAAACTTTGATGAGGTCTTATATAAAGACAAATAGTGAAGAGATGCTGTATACTGAAATGGCTATGAACAAAATTCTGTGAAAGTTGGTAGGAATTTTACTACTGACTTGAAAGGAATCTAGACTTCATCCCATACTGGAAAGACCTTAAGAAGATTCAACAACGTGAACCCAGCTTGTTATAGGGAAGTGTAGTGGGGGGCAAAGAATTGGCAGCTCATCCCTACAATCTGGAATTAGGATTGAATTAATCAAAAAAAGGCAGATTAAATAAAACAATAGTGACTGCTACTTTGCACCTAGAGTAAAGAGCAGTAAAAGCAGGTTAAGAGGTTTTTATCTTTTGTTTTTAAAGATTCATAGAATCATAGAATCATAGAATTGTTAAGGTTGGAAAAGACCTCTGAAATCATCCAGTCCAACCATCAACCACCCCCCACCCCCCCCCCCCCCGNACCAGCACCCCCAGGTCCCTTTCCGCCGGGCAGCTTTCCAGCTACTCTTCCCCAAGCCTGTAGCATTGCATGGGGTTGTTGTGACCAAAGTGCAGGACCCTGCACTTGGCCTTGTTAAACCTCATACAGTTGGCCTCAGCCCATCGATCCGGCCTGTCCAGATCCCTATGCAGAGCCTTCTTGCCTTCCAGCAGATCGACACTCCCGCCCAGCTTGGTGTCATCCACAAACTTACTGAGGGTGCACTCAGTGCCCTTATCCAGATCATTGACAAAGACATTAAACAAGGCTGGCCCCAAAACTGAGCCCTGGGGAACACCGCTTGTGACTAGCCACCAACTGGATTGAACTCCATTCACCACAACTCTCTGGGCACGGCCTTCCAGCCAGTTTCTAACCCAGCGAAGGGTGCACCCATCCACACCATGAGCCGCCAGCTTCTCCAGGAGAATGCTGTGGGAGACAGTGTCAAAGGCCTTACTAAAGTCGAGGTAGATACATCCACAGCCTTTCCCTAATCCACTAGGCGGGTCACCTCGTCATAGAAGGAGATCAGGTTGGTCAAGCAGGATCTGCCTTTCATGAACCCATGCTGACTGGGCCTGATCCCCTTGTTTTTGTGAATGTGCTCATTGAGCGTACCCAGGATGAACTGTTCCATAACCTTCCCTGGCACCGAGGTTAGACTGACAGGCCTGTAGTTCCCCAGATCCTCCTTCTTGCCTTTCTTGTAGATGGGCGTCACGTTGGCCAGCCTCCAGTTGTCTGGGACCTCCCGTCAACCAGGACCGCTGGTAAATGATGGAGAGTATTCCTTTAGTATTTGCCTTCTATTACTATCAGTTCTGCTGGGGGAGGGCGTGGGGGCCATGGCTGTGTGATGAACCAAGGTGTGGATGCTGCCATAAGGTTGGTGCTAATGCAGATTTTGTGGAAGTTCTGCCTGCTTGGGGAGGATGGCAGAACTCAGCTCTGCACTCTGCATTTGACCATCTTCAGGCTATTCCATGAGCAGTCACATGAGTGAAGCTGGTTACTGATATATCTGTGTTCTCACCCTCACATCTTCACACTGCCATAACACCAGCGCCTCCCATCTGCTAAGTAATCTCGCTCCTCTATGCTATCTTCCACTTACACAAACCACTTGCATGGCCCTGATACCTCCTACAGTCTCCCAGCTGCACTACTAGGTTGTTTCAAGCCATGTGGCTGCCAACTGGCCAGCCCCCAGGTGGAGCAAAACAGGCCCTGGTGGGCTCAAGCTGGAGCTTCAGCCTTGGAGAAACCCAATGTTGAGCCTTCCTGTCCTTTTCCCAGGCACCAGTTTTTATGGTATTTGCGGGAAACCCTAACAAGTGTGGTTGAAACTGGCCAATGGGCTCAGAAGCTGTGAGATGGAAACATGTGGGGTGGAGGAAAGAATGAACCAAGGGAAAATTTAGAAAGCACTGAATTAAAGCCTTTATATTATTTTATTCCTACCTCACCCATAGCAGCTTAACACAGCAATCAGGGAACTGAAATACCGCCAACAATCAATTCCTTGTAGGCCATGGTATAACTGTCAGGTAACACTGAGTAAAGCAGAGAGAAGGTGGATAACTGTGCATAACCCGTACCGACTAGAACACCAGACATAATACCAGGACCAACAGACAACTCAAATTTGTGAACAAATGACTAATGAGACATATCTGTGTAACTACACAAGTCACCAAATAATTTGTTCACATAAGGCAACAAGATATTGCAATGTGTAACTATTTGTCTAGAAATTCCCTTCCCTTACTGGCAAATCCTTACCTCTTATGTAGTGAGAAGTAACTGAAAGAAAATCTCCAACTTGGAGGCTGGAGCTGTGAACTTACTTGCTGACTTCAGTTCAATGTTTGCTCCACTAGCGTGGAGGGGACTTTGCCTGTGATTTACATGGAGAATACAGGGCTCATTCTCTTGCACATATGAGGAAAGAATTAGCACCTTTAGGACATTTCATTTCTTGTCAGCACTAACAGAAATATCAGATTTTGCTAAGAGGTTATGGAACTCGACCCTGAGCCTCCCATGAAACATGACTCTGCACAAACAACGGGAAGTGATGCAGAACAACAGGCCCATCATTATCTAGGCTTCTAATGGCCATGTCTGTGTTAGCATCTGGGTTTGGAGGAGCCCTGAGTTCTTGAAGCAAATCCCCCAGGCATCTCCACTTACCATGTGTTGGTTCAGACCACAGGACGGTTTTGGTGAGCACTGACTGGATTCCCTCCCTTATCACATCTATGGCCACCCAGAGCCTCCTGACACCACTGAGCTTTGGATTTGGCTCCCCCCCGTTTCATACTTTTCTTCAGGATCTTTTTCCTTTCTTGAGCAGTGCGGTCCTATGGCACAGCTGGGATCAGTTCCAAGGCTGTGCACTAGAGGGCAATTACACTCGTACACGCACGCCGGTTCATTACAATAATATTCTTGCAGTAGTGCAGAATACGTTGATGCAGATATCCTCAATTACCTGCAGGATCCTGATGACTACAAATCATTCACTGCGGGCTAGCAAATGGTACTTTTAGCTGTCTCCATTGTATAAGATAGCTTTGCATTTTGAAAATTACCTGAATATCTTATTTTTATCCACCTAGGAGATGAGTCTCCTTAAATAATCCTATTTTCTGCTGATATCCATTTAGATATTATTTCTTTATCCATCTTTTTTCACTTCAATTTAAGAATGCAACACCAGTGATTATATGTCTCTGTAGTCAGATATTGGAAAACAATTCAGAGATCAAATTGATGTTTTGTTGCATTAGATTTTATTTAAGGTTGTATGTCTTTTGGAGATAAATATTCCCAGTTTTACACTGAGTAAAAAAATATCTTTTGTAAAATTCTGATTTAAAACCATTGAGCTCAATGCATTTAGTTCAATAAAAACAGAAAAAAACCCTAATTTTGTTTGTTCTTGTCAAGACATCTATTAATTGTTATCTTCTAGAAGAAGATAGGGGTTTTTTGTGTAAGATAATGACCATCTACTGCTTAGAAGGAATTTGTGTGTCACCTAGTTTCTAGTGACATCATGCCTCACTCTCCCCTAGTATTTGTTAACCACAGCAGCTTGCAGGTAGGTGTGATGGAAGTACCTTTAATGTCTGTCACCAGGAGAAACTTATGTGAAGAGAAAAGCAAAAGGAACTGACATGAAGCTTTGTGAGACCTCAACAGAGAAAAACTTGAATGGGAACAATTCATTGTGTGAATTACTGGAGACCTAGAAGGTAAATGACAGCTGCTGGAACTGAAGGAGGAGACAACTGCTAATGGCAGAAAAAGGGCAGCAATGAAGTCTTCCAAGATTTAGCCAGGCAGAAGACATGTGAGCTTTTAGTGAGGTAGTGAGGACTGAAGATAGATTAGAAGGATTTGGCATGAAGTCAGAGGGAAGGAAACAATTTCTCTTCTGTTATTATTCAAGTAAAATACAACAGTGTCTAAAACAACCAAGATCTCCAGAATCACTGGGTCGATGATTCTCTCCAAAAAAGAAGGCAGACTTACATGTGGGTCAGCATATGTACACACTTCACAGGAATTAGATCTAGAACACAAAAATAACATCTCTTGGCCAAAGTCCTCATCTGACATATCTGTTTTCTCTTCAAGATGTGAGCTAGACTGACCATTATTCAAGGCCCAGCATACTTGCTGATCTTCTCCTACTGGAAACCGACCCAGCCTGGAGACCCATGCTGGGGTCCTACGGACCACAGCATCACACTTGGGACTTGAACTGATTCTTTCTGTGGTGCGATACTTACTTGGCACTGCCAAGGGAAATCTCAGGACTTTCTTCTCTAGCTTCCAACTTCCCCACAGCCCTGAGTTCACCTTGGCAGATCCAGCAAGACCCCTCCTAGGACCCCACTCCTCTGGTCAGAGCAGGTGTCAGAAGAACCCACTCCTGCTGCTGGCTGTTCAAAGAAGAGTATGCAACTTGCTGCCTCTTCTGCCTGGAGAGGCAGCACCTGTGTCTGCTGATGATATTCTGTCAGCTGAACATCATCCATCTTTCCCCTTTTTACTGAAACAACGATCATGAAAAAGGTAAAGCCTTTATCAAATTCCCAGCCTGTTATTCCTACTGTTGCATTTCAACCTCTTCTCAGATTCAGGGGTGGTTTGCTTGCCAGCATTCCTCATGCTATTTAAGATTATTGGCTTACCTTTCCTCCAGAAAGCTTATTCAATGAACCTATAGGGCATTTCTTCTGGATAAAATGACCCTAAACTTTAAAAACTGAGACAGTCTCCTTATTTGCAAGTGCAGTTCATTCCTCTTTAACATACTTCTTATTGCACATTTAGAAACATGAACCGCTTTCCTGCTGTCTCTTGGTAACAGAGAGATCTCAACTGTTTACAAAGAACCAACTCTTTAGGTAAGACCCGGTTAGATTTTACTTCAGCTAGACTGTCTGGGTCAGGCTGCAAGGGGCATAATTGTTTATTTATATATATACGTTAGTTACAAAAGGCTCAATGGAAAGAAAAGTGAGGGGCCTTGGACAAGGAGGAGAAGACAGCTCAGGACAGGGAGATGTGAGAGAGGCAGTAAGAAAAAAAAAGACCCCAACCCTGAAAATTCAGTGAGATATTCAACCAAGTGTCAATGGATGGAAGGAGACTCATATTGTGCTCCAGAAGCTTGCAAATACCCCTGCCAGCTGCAGGTTGGTGAGTTCACCCTGCAGTTTGTCCTAAGGATGGAAACGGAGTGAGACAGTTCAAAAGAGGAAAAATCCTCCATGGTTCATCATGCTGTAAGTGGAGGATGGGGAATGGAGGGGAGCAGAGTGAGAGAAGAAAGGACTTTGCTGCACTCCAGGTAGTTCTGACTTGCTAAAAGTGCACTAGTCCACAAAAATAGTCCGAACCAACCTGTGATGAAGGGTAGTACTTTAAGTCATTACTAAAAATTATTAAAGTAATATTAATTATGGTTGGGAAATTCAAACATCAGATGCCCAAAAATGCAACTCAGATCAGAATATAGCTACTATATGGAAAGAATAAACATAGAAAGCAGAAAGGAAAAAAATTCAAGTGAAAGAATAAATATACTGTGTAAATATTACCATTTGGTTCCACTAACATATTAAGCAATCTTCTATTTCTAACTTAAACACAATGCTGCTTCTTGAGTTCAGGGTTTTTTTTGTCAGTTATAATTTTTAAACACCAGGGGAAGAAAAATTAAAAAGAAATGAGGTGTTTCAACCCCACAGGACCCCACATCAATTTAAAGATTATACTATGCTAAGAAATACATTCCTTTCTTTAAAAAAAAAATTGGAATGATATGCAAGGGGAGGATATTTCTGCATTTTTAATAGAAACAATATTACATGTAAAAAACTGGCCACACAACTTTTCTATTAATTGAAACAGAATGCCATCTGGAGTTTTGTTTTCATGTTCATTAAGACCAGCTTCTAACCTAACATGTATACATATATATACTGCAAAATATAATGTACATTATATACAACATGATACAATTATATACAATTGTACATTATATAAAAACACACAGTTGTACATTATGTACAATATACAACATTAGCATGGATGTTTTCCTTTGTCTTTTGTATTCATCACACTTTTCTCATTGATATCAAAACCTATGGATAACAATGAAAAAATGGGTGTGCTGATATTTTAGTGAAAGATTTGTAGCAATAATACTCTAATTTGTATTACTAAGACGTGTCCTAAGCATAAAGGAAGACTTGACTTTTTTTTACAGCTCGTTTACACAGAGGGCTTTATGCTCAGTAAAATCAGGCATGATCAAGAAGCACGTTTTGAACATCTCTCGTTACTGCATATTAAAGAGAAAGTAAACATCTTCATGATGTTGAAGTAATGGGAAGACCAGGGTCAGGGTTTTACCCAAAATGTTTTTCCAAAGGAAGTGAAAACTAGCCATCAAAATGTTCCCTGCTCTCAACAATAGATAAGAAGGAACAAAGAAAGGAGGATGAGGTTAAAAATAACGTCTGTATGGCCCCCAAACTAAATTATTATTTTACCTTAGGTTTCAGTTAGGATAACAAAGTAGAAGCTGGGAAGAAAAGCAGCTTGGCTAATGAGAAAAGTATCTAGAAATAGTTAGAATAAAATTTTCTATCTTAGGTGGAAGAAGAAATCAAAGAGCTCAATGTGCTCAAGGAAGGTACATGAGAGAACCTTCCTCCCAGACCACTGAAAGGACTGACACATGAAATTGTGAGCCCTGTAGAAAGAAGTAAAAACAAAAATCTATCAAGTCAGGCTGGTATTGTCTGACTGAAAAAGAGCAAACATAACACCTGTATTTAAAACAGCAAAAAATGCTTTGGGCTAGTACAGACCAGTGGCAGCCCGACCTCAGTAGCACGTAAAGCTTTCTGGTGCATTTTTAAGGGAAACAAATACCACATTTCAAGATGTATAAGTGATATACACTATTTTTTTGCTATGGAGCATCCCCTTGGGTTACGTACATGTGCAAGCAATAAAAGTGCTTGTTTACTTGAAGTAAGCAGGCAGCTCAGATCCAGAAGAGAGGCTTCTGGAGTACACATCCTCTTTAGACCCTTTTGGGGATACTCCTTCCCCATTTATTATTCCAGTCTTTCCCATGCTCTAAGCCCTCCTTGCCATATTGATGTCTTCTACCCAGGACCTTATTCTGGTCCCTCTCCTCTCCTCTCCCTCTCCCCTCCCTCTCCTCTCCTTTCTCCTCTTTTTCTCAGAAAAGCAGCTGATACTGCATTTTCACCTACATCACAAACATGTTACCTGATGGGATTGGATTACCTGGGCACCTACCTTGTGAGTACAACAATTTTAAAAGTTGATAGTTATTTGACATATGGGTTACACCATGAATAAACAATGATTAGATGTGTGAAGGATAAAAAGATTTGAAAATGCAAAATTGGTTTTACTTTATCAAAAATAGGTCATGCCTTCTTTTGTTATTAAGAATTTTCTTCTGTTCTGTATAACATAGACGTACTAGATCTAAGGTTTTACAAAAGCCTTTGATGTGGTAGAGTATAAGAAATTGTTAGTTTACTAGGATAAATTGAGGAATAGTCCAAGAACTGAAAGATGGATAAAGAACTGGGTAACAGAAGTATGAAACTGGGTTATTCAAAGAGCTTTTAGGCTGGTTGTAAGTTATTGACAGAATCCCTCTGGAATCAGCCTTTCAAATGATTGTATTTAATCTTTCCTTTAAAGATATGACAAGTCCAAAGTATCAGTTGTGTCCTGCAGAGCTAATAAACACAGTTTTTGGCGTAAGAAGCATGCCAAACCAGCGTGGCATACCCTGCTCCCTTCTTCACTGGGACGGTCAGGAAAGGAGGAGGTGAGACCAGTGAGGAAGGGTTGGCTCCAGCATGAGAGTAGACTTAGCACCCTGTTAACCCCCCCGCACTCAGATACACACAGTGTGAGAGCAGCAGCGTGGCTGGAGCCACCTCTACTGGCTCCTGATTGATCCTCTGCTTTCTCAGGGATTTGCGAGGAGAACTTAAGTCCCATTTCCTTGTAATTTGCTCCTTCTGCATGTCTCCAATTATTATATTTGCAAGATCTCTCTTATTCTTTTGATATGGTGTACCAATGCATGTTGTCATGTTCTCTTGAGATGTTGTAACAACCCAACACACCTTGTAGCCTTCTCGTCCAGAGTCTCTCCATCTCCTGAACAGGCACCTGCCTCTACCTTTACAATTCTCTTACAGAGACATATTTTAAAAGAAAATAGTCTGCCCTAAGTGTATACCAGCTTGTTCAAGTTATCTCACAGGGCACTCACAGGCAGGTGGAGGCTTTGCTACCCCAATTCTAGTAGAAAAAAAGCCCACTTTCCTATGACATATCTTCTTTTTGTGCTTCCCTTCATGGATGCCTGAAGGTATTTAATGGGTTGGAGAGCCAGAAGTCGAGCAAGGAGGCATGGTCTTCTGTGGAAAGAAAAAAAAGAAAGAAGAAGAGAGGGGAAAATAACATTTCTTCCAATATTTAGCACTTGTTAGGGCAAGCAGAAGGCCAGGTGTAGCAACACCAGGCCTGGTGTAAGAGGAGGGAACAGATCCAAGGGCAATAGGGTGCCAGGGCAAGTATGGTATCTTGCTGTACAACCATGATTACAGCCCCAGCCTTGTTCTGGATATGGATTGATCTGTTCTCTCTCCCCACTCTCCAGCCTAGGCATGGCTGACTGAACTTGTCTTCAACACAGTCCCTATTCTCTTAATCTCTGCAGTTTCCCCTCCTTCTAGCTTATTGCTAAGGTTTGTTCTAAGCTCTACCATTATCACCCAGACCTATTCTATCTAATCTCTCCAACACCTTATCTAATTAAACCTAAATGGTATCCAGCAAACAACCTAAGCTCACCTCCTAATTTGCCTCTGTCCCTCCTCATAGCACCAATATTTCCAACTCCAAGATGAGGGTTAGAACTTTTATGTTGAGAGATGAGCTCATTGCTAGTCTGGAAACTTTAATTCCCAAAAGCCCGAGCTCAACTAGGCTCAAGGCATTTTCAGTGGGTATGATGGGTTTTAGATGGCTGCACAGATGGTTGTCGTCAGTGTCTGAGTGAAATGCAGACACCTTGGAGAGAAAGAGGGAAAGAGTTTTGTACGTGTACAAAAGAAGTAGCATGTGGGGTTAAGGAACTCTATGGAGCTGTCTCTAGCTGGCTACTGAATTCAGACATGAAGTTGGTGCTAGGAATCTGGCAGGCAAGTGGGAGAGCAGAATATAGTGGGAGAGCAGCAGAGTAGAAGTAGAAGTTAGCAGCCTAAAATCTTTATGCTGCTAACATAAGGAGATGATACCAGTGTGTGATGACTGCTGCATGTAAAGCACTGGTCAGCTTTGCTTATATTATACCCTCAATTTGTTGAGCTGTGCATAGCCCATCCCTGGCACCCAGCAGTCTCTCTGTCCTATGTGGTGGAGGGCAAGTGATGACTGCCGATGGCTGAGCCGGGCAAAAATTTGCTCCCGGTGGGAGAATCCCCTGGCTTTCTCTTTGCAATGACTGAAGGCTCCTTTACACAACCAGTCAAGTTCAAAGTGCTTCAAGCCAGGGCAAAGGTTTGCCTGAGCATTTTTTCAGATAGTGGTTTTAATTATGCATTTAAGTAATTAATAATTCCACACAATATCTTATATAAAGCTGGCTGCAAGATTTACCCAGGAGCCGGCAAGGGGATGGAAGAGGGCAGGCGGGGGTATAGAGGCAGTTTTGGCTAAGGCAGGGGGCGGCATGGAAAGGACTGGCTGCAGGACCCTAGCTTCCCCTTGTTAGATTAACACAAAGAACTGGCCAGGGTTTTGTGCCCACTGCTGTTTTCAAATTGCTAAAACATCTCCTGGCTATCCCTAAATACCTCACCATTTAAAACCAGCAGCTTCCCTCCTCCATCCCCTTCCCTAAAATGTATAAATTATTCTCAACAGTAGAAATCACAGACACATTTTTTTCAGTAATAGAAGTGAAAATTCCCTTCCCCCCTTTCCTATAAAGAAAATACCAGAACTTGTAACATACAATTGGGAGCTTATAATAGGAGACTATTAGCACGATGCTAAATTTGGGATATTTCAGAGAAGTACATTGTTATGTGTATTGCTTGATTTGTGGCACATGTACAGTTGCAGTTTGTTTCCCTGGAGCTGGAAGGGAGGTCTGCAAAAACCTCCGTGATAAATTTTACAGTGGATACTAATATGCAGAAGGGGTTGCTTTAAAAACAACAAGCCATCACTTCTAATCAATGCTTGACACGTGTTCAGTTTTCTGAAATCAAAGTGAAAGGCGAGATCGGTTATTCATTGCACAATCCGGTCATATTTATTTGCATCCGCGTGTTTGAAAATCCGAGTTTACATTTTTAAAGCTAAATAAAGTTGGCTTGTGACACTCATATTGTATCTATTACATATTTCACTTCAAAACCTCATCTCTCCTAAAGCCTCTTCAGTGTGCTTGAAGTAGCACAGCAAAAGAAAAGGAATTTTCAATTTAACTAGAGCACTGACATTCTGTTACACAATTCGATCTTGTCTATTTACCTGCTCTTAAAAAACACAAGATACTAAACAAAAAAAAAAAATGCTGAATGCATCCAGCCGGCAGTGCCATAGGTGTCTGAATGCATCTGTGGCTTCCCTCTCACTCATCAGTGTAATTGTTGTCATGTTATTCCATTTTTTGATTAGGCTGGTCCGCCAAGCTCCCAGCTTTTTCTGGCCAAACGTTCTTCTGCTGGTTGTCATGGTGACTGCATTGTTAGCGGGGAGAAAGGCTCTGTTGTCTGGCATTGTTCTGTTGTGCTTTAGGTAATGCACGAGGCATCACAAGTGAAGTGGATGGACCTTTTTTGCTCGGCATCATTGCAGAGTATTGAAAATCTCACATAAAAAAGGAGCAAATAGGCCCTGACCAAAGAAATAACCAAGTTCTTTTTCTTTTTTTAAAAGAAAGCGCGCATTATTATAAAGAGGTAAAACAGCACTGACGATTAACTGAATAATCTAAGGAAATGCTATAGAAATTATATTTATTACAAGAACAATTGCCGTGATTTGAATGTTACTATACAATGCTAACCATTTGGCAATTTAGCTTGAATATAGTTTTTAACTATTCATTGATTTCTCTCCAGCTTGCATTTAACCCCAGATTCTATTTAACTTAAAATACTATGCTTTAGGAGGTGAATGCAATAATTTGGTTTTTAAAAATTAATCTATGAATGTCTGCCTTTTTAAGTATTGTTAGTTTGTTACTTTCTATATCACCATCAAAGTATGTAATCACTGATTTTTTT
>VZTL01000651.1:849-24096 GCA_013400535.1 Scopus umbretta
AAAGAAAGAAACTTTGGCAGAAGAATAACTTTTTGTTACAGTGACATTTTCAGCAGTTCAAAGTGATGATGGCAGCATTTTAGACTTGAAAAATGGTGGTGGTGTACCACTACTTGCAAATCAAACTCCTTATCTAATTTCATTTCTGAATCAGCAGGATTGAGTTTGGCTGGATAAACTGGAATACGGGGATCAATTTGTAATTCTCAGCACTTGCTGGAAGTACATTGTTTCATTTGCTATCCTTTGGTCCAGGTTCATCTGCAAATAAATGAAAACTAATGCATGTAAAACATAGCAATGCCTGCAGTTTACCTGCAGTGAACTGCAGATAAGTCACAAAATTTGTCTTTCTGACCGTCCGTGCTCAGTTACAGCTGCCAAGGGAGTGGGCACTGGATCCCAAAGATGCTCAGGCACCCATCTCCCCACGACGTGCAGGAGGCTCCTCCATCCCCTTTTTCTGAGGAGTAGTTTCACGGACCTGCTCCAGTGATAGTTAATTCTTAGGGGTAACAGTGTCATCTGGTGGCCGGTCCCTGCAAGCCCAGACACACGCCAGTGGCCTTGGAGGAGCTGAGGCTCCTTTCCTTGCGGCTTGTGAAGTTACCAGGGGAAAAGTGGGGGAAGGCAGAGGCTGCTAATCCAGGCTCTGCTTCCTACAAGTGCAGATATGCGGGTGTTAAAAAAATGAGCAAGATGACAGACTTAGTCCAGCATCTATATAGGGCTGCTAACATTGCATATCACCCTTCGCTTCAGCTCCATCAGCCGTTTGAAAATCAGCCAGCCAGGATCCTAGCGTGGCTAGTGACTTGTAACAGTGAAGCAAGTGAGCAGTGTGCAGGAATGAAACACAAAACAAACAAACTAACAACAACCAAAGCGAACAAAAAACCATAAAGACCTATACATTAGGGTTGCAGTAATAGTAATTCCTGTTTTCTTTGGATCAGACCCTATTCTACTGTTGGTAAATGTCCAGCTTTGGGGATGCAGTGGGTAGCACAAACTTAGATGTGGAGCCAGAGAAGAACACTGAAAGCAAAGGTGCACCATGGATGTATTACAGCTCCCAGCAATGAGGTAGAAAGCAAAGGGTCTCAGGAAAAAAAAAAAAAGTTGAAACACAATTTTACCTGGAATGATATAAGAAGATATCACTCTGTCCATTCCTGACCTAGTCAGGAGGCCACCTCTCTTCAGATGCCATAGTTATTAATTGAGTCCTCCTAGTTTTCAGGTTTCCTTAAAACACCATTCTGTAGTCTGATCTGAACTAGTGCCTCCAGCCACAGCAGCTGTGCTCTTTGAAAAGGCTGTACCTTGGGAAGAAATAGGAACCTGACGGTTCCCTCTGCTGTAAGGTGAATCATTAAATCAGTAGTTTGTGGTTAGCATATGGACAAAAGTCAGATTGTGCCACTTGTCCTCAGGAGAAACAGGCCAGGTCCAGTTTATCTATCAACCTAGCGGTAGCTTCTGAATCTCTGTGTCACAACCTTTTCAACCTCAGTCACTTAAATAGAAGATGAGGTGTAACAGGTAGTCTGACAAACTCAGGAACACACAGAATGTACTTTGCACACCAGAAATCTAACCAAGGGGTTTTGTATAATTGGGAAGACTACACGCAGAGTTTCCAGGAAGGGCATGACCTGAAAAACATTTTTTAAAAGACAGATAAAGGGCATTCCAAAAGGAAAGGACAAATGCTCTGCGCTTTTTGCAGTCTCACACACCCACTCACAGAACACAGAGCTGGAAGTAAACAGCCCACCAGGCTTCATGACAAGGAACCTGGCAGTGTCCAAAGAACACTACCTGTATCGGTCAAAGTATTTGCTTTTCTGGTCTTCGTACAGTGCCCTGGGATGGACCTTTATCCCAAGGGAATTTGGGATTGAATCAGCCACTCTCAGCTGAACCCTGAAAGCACTTTGTTCATTCTTTGCGCCCATCTCTTCTGAAGAGCAGAAGACCCCAGGTGGCTTGTAAGGGGCTGCGAGTGGCACTGCTCGCCCCACAGGATGGTGCCTTGGGATTCACAGGGTGGCTGAGCAGCTGGCAACAAGCTGCATCCTCCAAGCCCCACAGCACCAGCACTCCCCAGGAGGATGCTGCCCCAAACTCTCAGCAGCTCCCTGCCCTGTCAGCAGCTGCCCCGGCTCCCGCTGCCCAGCCAGAGAGGGCATGCCTGCCACCAGAATCAGACCTGCTTTCAAGCACGAATCTTGAGCCTCCCTAAGAAGATTTTTAGGTTGCTTCTGCAATTCAGTGGGCAAGGGAGAAATGCACAGTTTTACTCAGAATGCTCCTGCATTCAGTCCCTCCCCCGGATTAGCCAACTTGCTCACTAGATACCTGCACAACCCGCAAGACACTGCTGTGTCACAGAGCCAGCATCTTATTGAAGTGAATGTTGTGGAAAATCGGGAGTTTCAATGTCACTATTTTTACCCTAATAGCATTTCATTGACATCACGTACAGTCATTAAGGCTTTGAAATGTGCACATCCTGGTTCAGCTCCAATGGATGATATCAGATGCTATCTGTGTCACTCTGGCCTTTGACTATTCATAGACTTTCCTTTTAATGTGGGTTTTGTGGGGTTTGATTTTTTTTTCACCAGGGCTCTTGCTTTTTAGTCAGAGGAGATAAATTTTAAAGTATGCATCTCACAAGAACAATTTGGGGCACAATTAGAAAACAGCTAAATTATTTCTCCATAAGTACAGGGAATGGCCACTGCCCTTTTTAAACCTGAATCTCATTTCTGTCAGTTATACTTCAATTAGTCACAATCTCCATGGCTTTCAAAGATTTCTTTTATCCCTTTTAGAAGCAACCAGACTCATTTTCCTAAAGACTATGCCAGCCTCCACTGGCACAGACTTCCAAATTCAGTTTGAATCTAGCCAATTTAACAGGCTTCATTTCAGATGAAGCCTGAAGTCTCTCAGTCTGAGCCCTCAGACCAATTATTACAATAATTCATAACAGTGGTGAAGAAAACACGCTGTACAGCAAGGGTTACAGGGAGGCAGGAGCTCTCTGGAGTTTATGGGATTGGCTGGGAACTCACTTTCTATTTTCTGATCTTTATACAATGCTCTGCAATACTCAGATAATTACCTTAATAAGGCAGGTAATAAACACTATTAAGTAAATGAAAGCTGAGAGGCTGGTGTTGAAACATCTAATCTAATGCTTTTGTATGCACAAAGCCAACTACTGTAAGAGCCACGGGTTCATCTGCCTGACAAAATTGAAGCTCATTACAGGAAAGCTGATTTGGCTGTCCTGTGCTACCACTGGCGGGGGAGAGGATCTCGAGGCTGTGACACCGCTTACTGCCAGGTTTCTGAACCATGTGAAACTGCAGTCGTCAAGGAGATTTTGTGGTGTCATCCAGGTCACAGGCAAATTGTTTCCCTCATTTGTTCTGCAAAGCACATAGATTTGGAGATGCTTCGAGTTTTGTTTAGGTCAGGACCCACTTTGGGGTCAGGAGAACATCTAGAGGCTCCCTGAGGCTTGGTGCTGTGAGGAATGAATCATTGGATCATCACCTTATTTCAATTTCTTCTTTAGAAACAAGAAAATGTTTGAAGGTGAAGGGATGTATTTATAACCCTGAGTCTGTACCCACTGAGGCAGAGCTCAAACAGAGAGTGGTTGTGTGCCAAGGCTTCCTGGTCCCTTGTCTGTGGTGACAGACACCCCAGGGTGACCAGCATGATGCATCTGGGGCAGAGCTGGCTGCAGCAGTGGGGGTAACTGTGGGAGAAATGTTAGGCTGTCTCCATCCAGCCCTCTATAAACTGCTATGATGTTACACAGTGTGTAAGAAAGCTAAATACATGGTTGTAAAAATGACTTCTGCAAGTGACTGCCTACCACTGACCATCCCAAAAACCATCAGAAGAACCAGGGCAGCAGCAGGACTTGGAAGAGGGAGTGGGGAGGTTAGAGCCAGAAAATCCAGAGAGTTATGGGGACTCTGGGCTGCACAGTGTGAGACAAGGTCACTGCTTGCTCTGGGTACTGGCACAAAGAGGGGTCAAAGCCATGTTTGTCCTTCCTCAGTGGTGTCTGGGCTTTCAACCCTGCACCTCTGGATGCAGAGAGAGAGTGAGCACACAGCTGGAAGGAGATCTCCATCCTTTCCTTCATACCTCAAAGTCTGTTGTGCAGTCACTACATCCAGTACGAAAGAGCAAAAGCAGCTTTTGTGGATACCTCCACAGAAAACCAAAGGCATTTTCAATGATGTTTTTAGGCACGCCAGGCACTCCTGTAACCTGTCTGCACGTAGCTCAGGGGCCAGAAAATACAGCCCCTGAAAGTGCTCCGAGGAGACTGGCACCCTCACTACTGATTCTGCAAAGGGCCATGCAAAGAAAGGACTCTGTCTGGTAAGCAGGATGTTGCAGACACAATTTGACTCATCAGCCATATCTTTGTGGACAGGCAGGTGGCAGTGCTTGGTGACTGAGCCTTGGCAAGAACTGAAGTAAATGGCTGCGAGTTCATGTTCCTAAGACGGGGAACATCTCCCTGTAAGAAGAATCTCCCCCAGGAAAGCACATACACTGATGTGGGCCAAAAAGCCTGGCAGGTTAGAGACCTACAATTGCATGGAATGGCCAACCTTGGCAAGGTTGAGAGCAAGACAACACTTGCTCTCAAATCAGAAACCAGGGAGAAGCTGTGACCAAGAGAAACGGGCTCTACAAGAGGGTCTGAAGTAGCACAGTGATTCCCAGTAAGCTAGAAACATATATATATATATGTTTGTAATGATTATTGTTTTATTATATATTTTTGATTTAGCATGTTCTTCTGAGTAAACATTACTTTATGTTACAAAAGCTGGCAGGTTCCTGACTAATAGAATAATCTTGTTTTGCCATATGGGAACAGGATGACAGATACTGAACTAAAGTGAGCCATCTTCAGAGAATTGCTGTGAAAAAAAGGCATCCCCAGCCAAAGTCCTGGCTTTAGAGATGATGAAGAGGGTTTCCTGAAAAGAGAACAGGGATGGCTCCAAGCCTCAGTTCTATGTGGGAAAGCACATGTCCTGGGAGTCCAGGTAAGACTCCATAGTGCAGCCAGCTCAGACCTCACACCTGGAATGCTCAGGTCCCCTCTGCGCACAACGTGGTTTCACGCCAGGTATCTGCAAGACTGGGTCTAACCCTGCTCCTGAGATTCTTCATATTCATTCATACAGCATTCATTTGCTGAAGAAAATTTTCAGTTTGATAGCTACACATGGTTCTTAGATGTACAGCTGTGAAAACTACTATGCACACATGGGGTGAACCAAAACTATTATATCTCCGGACATTTCTCCTCAAGTCCCTTCTTCTTCAGCTGTTTTCATTTGACCTCAGGCTCTGCTCTGCATGCTCTCAACCCATCTTTCCCATTTGAGGCTCTGCGCTCTAGTTGCATTTACCAGCTTACTGTTCTCTCTTACTATTCACTCAAAATCTGGAAACTATTAAGCCTGTGACCTTATACTCATGTAGAAATCTAGTGACATGAGCTGGGATCTGTACGATTACATTCATAAAATAAACTTCTTGAGCTTATCTATGTCAAAAATGAGTGTTCTAATGCAAAGTGCATTACTGGGTTTTCACAGCCTTGCATCTTCATATGCACGTTATCCTGAGAAAGTGAGATGCTTTTATCCAGACTTCACTACTGTGAAACAGAAACCAAAACACTGGGGCAGCATCAGGGATGCCTTTGGGATTTAGACCTGGCCTCATATGAGATCACCTGCAGCAGAGGAGAAGACTGAAGTATGGTCTCTCAAATCTTCTGCTAATACACCAGCTGGTGTTCCGCACTTCTCTGAGGCTTTGTGCTAGCAATAAAAATTGAATTAGAATAAAATGAGTTTAAAAGCAGAAGACAGTTGGCTTCCTGTGTTTATTCTTTTAAGGCAAACTAAGTTCCAATGAGAGTTGCTAGTGTCAGGACCTGCCAGGCTGCCAGTGACACAGGTAGGACTGAACTTTTCATTCCTGGACATCACATAACACAAAGCTTAGTGATGATGAGCTCAAGGCCCTACAGCGCTGCCTCCATCCTGCTCCCTAGGGCTGGAGGCAGCATCAACTCTCCCTTCCAGGACCACCACAGCCTGACAGTCTGCTTCCATTGCTTCAGCTTGTTATAGTAATTTATAACCATCCTTTCTGTGGAAGGCTGATGCTACACAACTTCACATGAGGCCTTTGTACGTTTTCCAAGGCAGAAACCACTATTTCATCAAACCTGTGCAGAGCTTAGTGCAATGAGAGCCAAGTCCATAAAGTCTTTAACATGCTACCACAGTTTAAATCACTAATGATGAATCATTGCACACTCGTGACTCCCTCCTAACAGTTAACTATTCTTAATCCAAAATAGCAAAATCCAAATTATCCACAAATTTTCCCAAATCTGCCAATCTGCCTCTTTGGCCAGACCTACACCATGACTTCTCATGCCAGTTCTGAGCCTGTCCAGTTTAGTCCTTCTTATAAAATCTGATTAGCAGAGAATAACTTCAGACCAAGCAATCTCAGTTTCTTGATTCCTGAGTTGCTCTGTAGTATATGTGATTTATAAAATCTGTAATTCATACCTTACCCCACCAGTAGGATTGTGGAATGGGGATGTGGTCAAGGCGGGCCCCACGAATCCCAGCTCTTCTGTAAACCTCAGACGTCAGATCAGGGAAATTTCTGTTCAGGTCCAAGTTCTGAGCTGTCTGTCGTCCAATGACCCATCCATTGTAGCCAGCTCCCTAATTTGTAACATAGAAGCCACCCTCAGAATACCTTCCTGTACCAAAATATCACCTTGTGGAAATTGTTTAAAATGCCATTTTAATCAAGGGGAAGTTTTAAAAGAAGTAAACTGAAAATGTCCATACTGTTAAAAAAAGACACATTAATAATTTTTTATCCTCATGAACACTAACTCACTAACTAGCATGCAGGCAGCATTTCACTCACCAGTGATTGTGACTCATGAGAGGAACACAGCAGTTTCTTACTTAGCACAGAGCAGCATGCAGTGTGGGTTAGAGGAGGAGAAAAAGAAAGTACAGCTGATGCTACAAGACAAGAAAGCAAAAACCTCAGACTCATACAACAGACAGAGCTCACCACATGAGCAATGCAGAAACAGAAAGGTCCTATTTTCATGCTAACAGTGCTGGTGATGAAAGTGAGGTGAAGAGAAGAACGTCAGCTAACATATAATAGAAGTTTTGCTTCCACAGGTCTCCTTCAGACACCAGCTGATCTCTGAAAACTGACATCCATTATTAAAGCACAACAGTATAGAAAATACCCACACTTTATTATACTTGCTCTTCTACAAAAGGAAGAATACCTCTTCCATACTATTAAACTACATTTTTTACAAAATAATTTAACAGTCATTAAGTGAGTCAGTGGGCATTTTGTTCTAGAACTGATAGCAGAGCATGCTAAATGTGTGAAAAAGTGACACAGTCATTCCCACGTCATTGCATGCAGGCAGCAAAAATGACAAACATGTCTCTGATTTCCTCTTAGCTCTGTTCCCATCGTCTTTGGAAAGCAATCTACCACCAAACCAGCTTGGGATTCTGGCTGCCGATTATTAACACTCCCGCTCATATGTGACACTCCCCTACCAGTTTGTCCTTTCCCATGGGGAATTTTAGAAACACGAAGCACTGAACTTCTCCTTATAAAAAGCCTTTTACCTCTTCTGCAGCCAGTTCATACCCATCAGGGTTGAGTGAAGGTAGGAGATGAATTCTGGTGTTATTAATCAAGGTCTGGATGCGAGGATTCCCGAGAAGATACTCCGAACACAGATACTGTGCAAGGTATATTAGCAGTTCTTTCCCCACAACTTCATTTCCATGCATATTGCCAATGTACTTAAATTCTGGCTTGACTGTGGAGTATGAAGTAATGAGATGCTTTAATTTGATTATACCTGGATGGCTTCCAAAAGCAGAGTAACCCAAATAGCTTACTGATGAGTCAGAAAGTTTTATTTACACTAATGTATAAGTTCCTGTAAATAGCACACCAGTTCCAGGTGAATTTCCCTCCATTACAAGTCAGTTCAGCAACAATTGAAAAATAAGGTGTGAAATAAAGTAAGTCCATACTTTCAGGATCTCAAACCATAAAAGGCAATCATTGCTTTGAGCTTTTCCTGGACTCATCTTTAATTGTGAGCAAAGAATGCTGCAAACAAAAATGTCAAGCCATGGCTAGGAAGGAACAAAATACACCCCTGGCACTCTCACTTACCTTGGGTGGCTTCAATGACTTATATTGTCACAGATCATAGAAATGGCCCGCAGATGTGTAATATATTACACTTGTATTTGGAACAGAAATTAGGTCATGCATAAAAAGTGGCTTTTAGGCTAAGTAGCCTTGGAATAAGACTATTAGAAACATAAAACTTCACAATTCCCTGCAGTTGTTCTCTCAGTTTCCATCCTTCCTTAGAGACTAATGGAAAGTAGAAAACAGATGCACTTTGGAGATGCCCTTTCCTGTCTATGCCTTCATCTTCCTCTTTGATCCTGCCCAGCCTCAAGCTCTAGACACTAGAGGAGGGCTGGCACAGAGCTATTATGCCTGCTTGCTCAGCCTGGCAAAATCTCCATCTCTAGAGCTATTTCCACCCTCTCTTATGCTGTCCTGATCAGCATGAAGCAACAGATTTAGAAGAAAATGCTAGGTAATGTGTGAAACTACCATCTTTTATCATGCCATATCACAGTTTTAATTTAAAAGTCTGATTCATAGGCTTTGTGTTTTCCTGGCAAATGGAGTATCTGCTTTAAAAGACTTCTTTACACAAGAGGAAGGATGATAGGCCAGGAAAGAGTAATGTAGATCTTTGCTCTGTTAAAGACGTATACTGGATTCTTGACTGAGTTTAAAGGCACCTCAAAATACCTCTGCACCATGCACAGCAGCATGGCCAAGAGTAAACAAAGCTAACACCAGTCTTCCCTGTCTTCTCTGCCTCCCCTGCAGCACAGCACACAGAGGACACAGTAGCTTGACCTGAGATGATAATCTCAGTAAAGTATTAAATCAGATGTAGTTCAGTTCTGCTACACTGCTGAGGCTGCTCTGATGCTGGAGCTAGTCTGATGAGAAGCAACCTGAGGTTCTTGGTATGCAACAATGGCCATAGCAGTCCACCAGCTTTATTCAGGTACTATATTTCAGCTGGGAGCTGGTAACTGGAAAATAATACCTAATACTCCCCAAGAAGACAATATGCATTTTGAAAAATTTAGAACATTTAAAGATCTGTCCTTTACTGTCTCATTGATGAATCTACAAAGCAGAGAACAGCACTGTTCTCCTTTGCAGAAAAGTTGTGAAGACTCATATCCTAAAGGTGTTCAGGCACTATGATAACATTAATTCCTGGTATCATTCACCTGTTACACTGACAGGTATTGCACTGACCTGAAACTCTGTTCAGGATTGTCTTCTGTGCTGTATTGTCTTTTTTGATGTTAAAGTCCTTCTGTATCTGAGGCCTTCTCACAAGTTGTACATATGTTAGGATGTGAAGGACTATGTTTAGACTAGGCACGGGTATTACTTGCAGGAAGTGTGTAGGGTTTGATGGTACAGTGATAAATAAAAGGAGACTGAGGAAGAGGTAGATGATGGAGAGGGCAGGTCAGTAACAGAAAACTATCCAAACTTCTTTGTATGCTGGGCCATATCACTGCAGCCAAGTACATGGCCATACATCTAGGAACAAGGAATGTCAACCATGGTCATAAACTGAAGTCATAAAGTGAGGAAATTGCAACCAGACTGTAATTGCTACAGTGAATCATCAACTATTGCTGTTATTCAGGAACACAAAAGAGGAGAAATGTTTTTGAATCAATGCTTTTTACAGCTCAGGTGATATCCCATTAAAAGGACCTGTTTTCATTCACATAATCTGGAGTTCCCCAAAGCAACCCAATCAATACTGATATAACTCACGCAGTTCATGGTGTCCAGGCTTGGTTGAAAACTCAATCACAAAAAGATCCTTCCCTTCAAAACTGCGACCTATGCTGTAAGTTGTTGCAATATGGGAGCATTTAGAAGCAGTCTTCTTCAGTGTGCTCACCATTTGGGAATATGAATGGTGTTTGAACTGAATAAAAGTTCCTGGCAAGTCTGAAGGCAAATCTTCCTCAACATGTACTTCTCCTGGAAAGAAAAATTGTAACACAGTGTTTAAAACCATGGTATTCAGTGGATTGCATGAATACTTGTACTTTCCCACAAAATATCTTATTCAGTAGTAGAATTATAGAAAATACAGCCGCAATGAAAACCTTAAATCTATGTAGTACATCCTATGCTATTTATTGTGGCATATTTTGTTTGCAAAAACATACTAATGCATATACACACTGACAAATATTTTGTGCAATGTCCAGTTACAATTTGGCCTTTGGTATGCTTAGCGCATTTTAGTCACAAAATATACAGATTTTCTTCTTTGAATATGGTGGATCAAATTCATTTTTTTCATGAGATTCAGCTGTCTTCAGCTACCTGGATCTTGTTCATCCAAACAAAAATCTGTGACAATCACTAATGAGATTATTTTAATAAGCTATTAAGCTTGTCAAGCAGTCATGAATTTATGAGTGCATTAAAGTTTCAGTTTTTAAATAAAATATTTCAAATATACAGAGAGTTATCACACAGGACAGGGTTTATCTAAATGCACACTGGCAGTCCAAACATCTAGCTCTGAGCTGCTTGTCTTGATGCTCTTTGTATGTGAGGGAGAGAAACAGATGTTTCTTGAGCACAGTTTAATTAAGTGTTTAAAATAGGTGGAACAAAATGAATCACACCTTACAGGTGCCTATCAGGATGACAATCTGAGATGACAAGTGGAGACGTTTTGTGCCATAGACATGTCAAGCTGAGTGAGATGAGACCCTTCCCATCTAGACAAGTAAGATGTGTCAGCAGAGCTTCCTTCCTTACCTCGCAGCTTTGCCAGCGGGTCAAAACATCCCTCTTCTTCCCCAGCAAAAAAGCGGTCACAGTCTAAGAAATAGGGCCAAGCCATGTCTATTGCATCAAAGGCAGGGAGGCAATTTTTTTTCAGGTTTTCACAGACATGCCTGCAGGGCTTTATAACTTTGTCCTTTTCGCACTGCGGGGCCAGCACCGAGCAGCCCAGGAGCCTCAGGTCTGGATTGCATTCTCCCTGGAGCAAGTTGTGCAGCACACTGATGAGGATGTACTCGGAGCTGTACTCAACCACTTCTCGAGACTTCTGATCCAGAAAATTAGGGTACATCATTTGAGTATAGGCAACATCAGTACAAGAACTTAAGGCAATGTCCACGCATTTTGCTATGAAAAGGAGATGAACATATTGAGAAGTAACCTGCTTCACTGACACTCTGAATAGTTCAAAGACAACATAACAAATAACATGTTCAATTAGCTTTTTTTTTTGTTCACAGATAGACTGGAGGCAGTTTGCAATACTCTCAAATAGATTTGATGTCTAAACACACTTATAGAAAGATGATGGAAAGTATGCTTGGTCTGGAGATTGATTGTGAACAGTTTGATGCAAGTAGACACCGTTCAGAATTCAAATGGTATCTGACAATTTGGGGCATCAGGGGTTATTTGATTGATAAGCGCTGTTCCTAAAATAAGATTTATTTTGCTAATTTAATACCTGAACAGCAGCGAAAAGACAAATCCCTGTCCAGAAAACACTGGAGTACTGGGCCCACATGGGAGTTCATTTAACAAATAGCTTGGAAACCACCAAAATGAATAAAGCCTGGTTTCCAAAGGAAAGGCTGTCTCATACTCAATTAAATCTTATCTGATTCAAATTAAGAATACAGTTTGAGCTTATTAAACACCAGAGAATCCACAAGAGAGAAAAATGCCTTGCTGAGGTGTGAATTTGCTGGTGTCTAACATGGAAAAAACCTCAGATTCCTGAATGAAGAGTATTTGTGATATCACTCTCTGCCCTGTCCTTGCCTTTTAGTATGGATTCACTGATGAGGTGTGAGATCGTATAGATTTTTTTCTTTAAGCAGGGAAGCCATCAGTAAGATATCTCTCTTCTTTGCTTGGCCCCACAAAATTTGTAAGACTTTAATATATCTGAAACTGCAGACCCTCTGTGAAGTTTGATTGCAATTGCCCAAAGAGATCAAAAGTTATTCGGGGACTTGACTCACAGGCAAGCAGGCCCATAGATGTGCTTACATGTATATTCTCATAAACCTAATACATTTTAAGAAATCAGGTTAAGAGGTCTTTGGAAGGATAAATGTTGGTAATACCTTCAACCCACTCAGAGGTGAAAAGGGAGTAATAGAGAGATTGTCTTTTCATAAAACTGCTGGCTATTACAGTAATAGACCTACATTTGAGCCTCCTCTTGTTAATGTCTCTGACTGGCAACAAATACCACTGTCACAGCAGCAAAATCCTACCTTGTGTGAAAGAGATCATTGTTCTAGGAACAAGACCTACTATAGCATCAACATTAGAAAACTTGTCTGGAGATAATGAAGAAATACTTAAGGTTTTGAGATTCTTCAAGGACAGCAAGCAAAGTCACACCATACCTTTCTGTACCGTTTGGCATTGACCTGCAAATAAAGAGGAAAAAAAAAAACATCCCTTATGGTAGGAATTGTCTGATCTGGTAGCCCCACAGATGCTGCTGCAGCTCTATGCCCTGAGGTCCAGCCATACCAGGAACAAGCACATATTCCCAACAGGCACACATTACATATATACACAAAGAGAAAACACAGTACAGGCAAACACAACCAGCACTAAAAGCGTCACCCCGTTCCCCTTTCTGGCTAATCAGGATGAAAGACCATTGATGGAAGTGTAGGTGGATCCCTCCAGTAGCTCAGTTTAGGCACACTGGAACCCCGGTAGCTAGGCTCAGTTTACCCGGTAGCTGGTCCCTCAATCCACTGATCTCCCAGTTGCCTCATGTGCTGACATGCATGCTGGTCTCTCTTGTAGCCAGCCCAGACCTAGGGACTCACTGGTAGCCAAGCCCCAGACACCATGGTCTTCCTGATAGCTGGTTTGGACCTCCTGGTTCCTCCAGTAGCCAACTCTGAGACCCTCCGCTCTCTTCAGTATCCAGCCCAGGATCACAGCTGCTCAAATACTCAGCTCCCAAATTTTTTGTCCTGTCCACTGCTGGCCCAGCTTCGTGTTTGCTAGCAATTGCACACACTGACATACCCATACAAGGCACATGCACTCTGGTCTCTCCAGCTGCTGCACTTCAGACACACAAGCCCCTCTGACCCGTGGTCTCACACCAGTCACTGGCATTGGAGCCCCATACACACACAAAGAGAGACCCTCACCCGGGCAAAGAGTTGGAAATGGAGTTTAATAAGACAGGACAGACTGCAGGTATCAGGTAGCCAGACAAGCACACTGACCAGCCAGTTTTTGATCCACTTTAAAAAGGGAGGACTTGACAATGTATCTGAAGTGTGGTTGTGTAAGAAATCAGGCCTATGTTTGAAAAAGATGTTGAGCTGTCCAGCCCTGACAACTTGACAATACTTCTAGGTATGCTTAAAAACTGTAAATTAAGTGCCTAGGAAATTTCACTAATGAAAATGTAATCTGGTTTAGTCTAAAAGTCCATTTGAGTCCTGTACATACCAAGATGCCTTATGGATCTTCCTCTAACTAATCTATTGGTCCCATATAATGCTGTGCATACTTTTCTTGTAAAGCAGTTAAGCCTTTGGTGGATATGAGGGGACGTATTTCTTCCTCATCCTACTTTATCCTATCTCTAGCAACTGCATTTTATAATCCTTTTAATAACATCTTAAAACTAATTACTTCCCTCCCCAACTGCTCTCATGGGAAAGCTTTTCCAAAAGCTCACTCCTCTAATGGCTAGAAATTGCCTTTTAATTTCCTGTCTAAAAGTATTCGTGGCCAGTTTATATCCATGTGTTGTTGTGCCAGCATTGTCCTTTAGCTTAAATAGCTATCTGTGCTCCCTGGTGTATGCCTTCGTCTGTTTGCAGAGAGCAATCAGACCCCCTTAGCTTTCTATTTACTAGGTCAAATAAATGACGCTCTCTTGGTTTTGAAGGAATGTGCTTTGATGACCCAGGAGAGGCCTCTTTTGCTCCCGTACCCAATGCTTCTATATTGCCCTTCTCCGATACTGGCAACTAAAGAGAAAAATTTTGCTACCAAGGTATCAGAGCTGTTTTCACCAGTGCCTCACAGGAGCTAAGCTACTATGTGCAGGCTTTTTAAATGCCAAAGGGTCTGCTTTCCCTGTGATGTATTGGGGATCTAGCTATGTTGCTATTTCTTCTAACTCTCACTGGGGGGACAGGCATCTAGCTTCTTGTACAGTGAATTGAGCATTTGTCCTCATAAGAGCAACTTCATTATGTTTTTCTCTTTTTCCTACTAAGGAAAGTAAGTTTAAACTTCTGCTCCTGGCATATTTGTTTAAATGTAATCATCTGCATATGTGTTGCTAGTAAGTTGATAATTCTTTAGCCAAAATAAAATCATTATAATGACAACAAAATTAACCTTGGCATTTTATCTTGGAGGGAGACATTTAATTGGAAATTAGTCTGGTTCTGTATTATGAATTGTCGTTGATCCACATTACCTCATAAAATAAATGAGGGATCAGAACTAGCAGAAAGAGCCCATCTGCAACATCAGCAAGTCCCAGTAAACAGCAAGCTGGAAAAAATTATATCCCTACAAACTCCTTTCCTGGCTGGCTACATTATGCTGATAGCCATAAATAATACCTGGTTCTTCAACAGTGTCTTCTGTTACAGGATTTCAGTGTTTCCCTTAGTTAGGCACGATACCCTCAGTGAGTTAGTTGGTAAGGTCAAGGTATTTCTAAACCAGCTTCATCCCAGCCAGGTACTGCATGTTGGTTTACATCTGGGGATAATCAAGGAATAGCATTTTGCACAATACTAGCTGGGAAAGAGAAAGGGCTGATTGCTTGTTAGTTAGAGCTCCAGCAATTAATCCTGCTGATAACATTGGATGTCACTTCCTCCCTGAATCTGGATAGTCTTATAGCCCAACGCCATCACACCCACAACAACTTGTGAGGCCTTGGACACAAGTCTGGAGCCAGCCAAATGTTCCATACAGAGGGGAAAACTTGGCACGGATGGGACTGGCTTGAGTTCCGCAATGTCCCAGCGAGCAGAGTGACACTATCTCTGGTTATTACCAGGGTCACTAGCAGTGAATCTTCTTCACTACCTTGAAGGGTGGCTAAGAAATTTTTGATGCTTTTTTTTTTTCTCCTCAGCATAAAATGACCACATTGTAGCTATTATTTTAGACTAGAAGGTTGTGTGCGCTGAGAGCAGTTCTTCCTGGGTTCATTTGGGGAGTATGAGTGGTCTTTCCACAACTACTGACATTTCCTTAAAGGTAAGAGCCATTTCCCCTTTGCTGGCTCCATGACCAAGCTACAAATGTCCTTTTTGTTTGTCTTTCTGACACGCACTGATCAAATAATGAAACTGAGGCACACACAACCTTCCAGATTGCTATTACTGTGCA
Source organism: Scopus umbretta (assembly GCA_013400535.1). NCBI lineage: Eukaryota > Metazoa > Chordata > Aves > Pelecaniformes > Scopidae > Scopus > Scopus umbretta. The sequence goes on from VZTL01000651.1 coordinate 16,522, forward strand.
GGAGTGCTATAGCCATCAGTCAGTTTGCTACGTGACACAAACTTATTCTCGATGGTGTCTCAGTATTCTGCTTATTCAGCTGGAGCACAAAGGTATTCTGGCAACACGCTGGAACAGGGGAAACCAAAGGGAAAATGTGTTCAGTTTTGGGCCCCTCACTACAAGAAGGACATGGAGGTGCTGGAGCGTGTCCAGAGAAGTGCAACGANCACGTGGGGTCTGAGCATGGTGCTGCAGCTTCCCCCTTCTCTGGCAGTCTGAGCAGCAGCAGTCTTACTGCGTTTGGCAAATGCCTCTTTCTGCCCAGCTGGCCAGAAGGAAAGGTGTCAATAGGCAAGGGACAGCTGGTGGAAGAGACATGCAAAACTTCGCCAAGTGATGTGGTGTAGCTGGGTTCACAAAAGGACTGGATTAATCTGTGAGTATGAGTAGATGTTAGCACAGGAGAGGTAGAGACAGCTCTAGTGTCAGACTGTCTGCTACCCAGCTTCTACACTTTGTTATTTTTACCATAATTACAGGGACAGGCAATCTATTAAGCAATATGGCTGTTACTCATTAAGAAAGATGCTGACTGAAGAGGATAGATTTATTTTTTAGATGGGGAACCCAAATCCATATAAACCTTTCCCATGGCAACTGAAGTTGTTCATCTCAGTATGTGATAAGCAGGGGTGATTCTTCAACAAAGGATAAAGCTTTTCCACTACTTTTGGCCCAGGATGTCCCTCACAGGCTCCGAGCTACCAAAACTCACTCATTGACTAGAAACAAAACTGACTCCTTCCTCCTGGGTCCTAAAACTAGAACTATGCCTAAACTTAGATCTAAGCCTCCCATTTTTGCAGTATACTGTGCTGTTTTCTCCCTGTCTCTCTCCACCAGAGACATCTATGCAGCTTCTTCTGCCATCTCAGAGGCCAGCTCTGCCCGAACTGTAGCACCTCTCCCCACCACAGCCCCCTGCAAGCTGCCACGAGCCATACATCAGCCATGGCTCTGTCATCTGAACACCCAGGAGTGAGACAGCTTGAGCTTTCAGGTTATCAGGAGTTAATATACATAAAAGCAAGAGAAAAAAGGTCTGGTTTATACTAGACCTTGCTTTATAGTGAGTCTTAAATGTGTATCTGTGCTGATGTGGCCTTTGGACTTTTCCTATGTTTCCTAATGCCAGTGCTTGCATATGTTTTGGAGGGTGTGGCTCTGCAAGGGCCAAAGATAATTCTCCAGTGCGTGTACTCATATAAATAAATGGGGATGCACGTAACTGGGCCAGAGCCTGCCTGCCTGCAGAGCAGGCAGCAGGAAACTCTCCGAGGCCAGCTACAGAGCTGCAGCTGGACACGCTGCTCCTGGAGCCCTGCACCCATGGGTCTGGGTCTCTGCACACAGAAATGCCCAGCAAATCCCTGTCCCTACCCATTATAGCTCCTGTTGTCAAAGCTCCAGCAATGCCAGCTAGAAGAGTTCAGCCACACCCTTTCTCTTTTTCGTAAGAGGAATGACAGGCAATGATACACAAATTTTCTCAGGTCTCCAGATTAACTTGGCAGGCTTCAGTTGCTGCTTCTTTTGTGCTTGAAAGAGGCTAAACTGCTTCCACTGTTTGAGCAGAGGCTTCCCTGGGCTTAGAGGAAGGCAGTGCCACCTCCTCTCATAGTCCCATCCACAGACAGGTTGGTACAGAGAGACCTTTTTCTTCCTGACCCAGAACAGCCTTTTCAATTTTTTTATGTTTATTTTTGTACTCTAGCTATTCCACCACAGCTACAAAAGTCCTTTCAGTAGCACAGCTTCTATTTAAGATTGTGGATAAAATAACTTATTGAAGAGGAGAAAAGCCATTTCAAGCTTTCTGAGCCCTCTCCATAATATATGCTTCTGGTTTTAATTTGCAAAGGCAAGCCTGAAAATCTACAATGCAGCACATACATATTTTACTGCCAAGCTTACATTTTTTCCCCTTGATGATTCAGCACTGAAAGAAGCAAGCTGCTGTGATTAACCCTAACCGAGACAATAGAGCTCAACAGCTACTTCCAGTGCCACAGCTTGGCTGGTTGCCTGTTCAAGAGCAAAGCCAACAGGAGACTTGTGTGCTTGAGGATATGGAAAAAGCCCAGGGGGCAGTCTTAAACTCAAAATATCTAAATCATTCAGTGAAGCTTACACAATTGTGTTGTTATGACTGACAGATCAAGCAAGATTAGATAATTTATCCTGTACAGACCAGCACACCCCCTACCAGCTTTCTGGGTTTCTTACAATACTGTTTTAAACTAGAAGACCTATGTATTCATTTTAGTCTGTTTATAGTCAAAATCTCTGCTTTTCCAAACAAAGCATTTCAGTTTCTGATCATTGGTGAGGCATTGGAACAGGTTGCCCAGGGAGGTGGTGGAGTCGCCATCCCTGGAGGCGTTCAAAAAACATGTGGATGTGACACTCCAGAACATGGTTTAGTAGACATGGTGTTTTGGGTTGATGGTTGGACTAGATGATCTCAGAGGTCTTTTCCAATCTTAATGATTCTATGATTCTATATTAGTATTACTCTCCTCGTGGTTCTACATGGTTCATCAAGTCAGTCTTTGCAATTATAATCTGCCTTGTAACACTAAAGATACAAAACTTAGTATCAGCGGTAATATGCAAACACTGCTGGCCTGTACCATTTTGCAAAACATTGCAACAGAACCTGCAAAGAGCAAAGCGCAGCCTGACTTCAGAGCCAGCTCCTGGCTACAGCACAAGGAGAAGAGCAGGACAAGATCCATTATAGAATATTATAGTGGATCAGAATCGCCAGGACATGGATGCAGGAGGAGTGGAGAAGTAAGAGGACTAGTGGCAGAGGAATGTGGCAGCTGAGTAGCTTGGCTAGGGGGAAAAGGGTCGAGCAGAAAGTCCTGGAAAGAAGGCAACTACATGTCTAAGGCACACATGCAAGGGCAGAAGTGGAGAAGATCCCCAGCCACAGAGAAGGATCCAGGAAAACTGGAGGAGAGGAGGGACTGCAAAAAGCGGTCCATGTGGTTGACTCCTTTTTCTGGATACATCAAAGCTTTTGTGAATAGCGACTAAATTCCTGTTACTAATCTTCCATTCCAGCAATTGCTGTAACTGCCCTAGGGAAGTGATGTGTTTGCAAACTGGCAGAAGCAGTATGCAGGAGCCCGATGCGCAGGCAGTGATACAAGCCCTGTTTTAGCCCTGCTCCCTCACATGAAGAAGCCTGAAAGCACCTGAAAGAGGCTAATACCTGATCTGCCTTCACTTTTCAGACCAAGATAACAGCAGGAAGATGCAAGCCAGCATTAGTTATTAATCACCCTTCTTTCTAATCCACCTGCTGCCTCGCATTCAGTTAAACACCTGTTTTTATCGAATTACTGAAGGTGTTCCCTCAGCAATGACTGTAGTCAGCTCTTCCAGGACTGTTTCTCTCACAGGACTGGTCTGGGGCCTGCAAGAAGATGCTGAAGCTTTCCCAGGAGTGATGGGAGTTCACGCAACCTGCAGACCACAGGTCAAAATCTGTGCAGATGCACACCGAGACCTGCCACTCGGCAACAGCTCAAAGGCAACCTTAGGTGGCCAACAATTCTCCCTTGTTTCTAATTGTCCAGATGCAATACAAACAGGGCTGCAGTTGTAGGAGCCTAAAAGAACTGAGGAAGGGTATGGCTGTCTGCCTGTATGTCCCCACCGCCTGTCTCTGTGTCTCTAGTGACAGGATCCCCAGTGCCACACCAGCTGTGTCTCTGGCCAGTAAGTGCTGCTCCAGGGAGTCCTCTCAGCTGAAAATCCCAAACAGAAGCATAATCCCAAACCAAAAAACTTTAAGTGGCCTTTTTTGGCCTCATCTGAGATGTTTTTCCAGTTTTGAGGGAAAAAACCTACCAGTTAGGAAAACAAAACACAAGGAAACAACAATAACAGCAAAATGGCTCAGGAGTTGCCAGATTGGCTGGAGACTTGCTGGGCTGCAGCTGAACATGCATTTGCTGTGCACCAAGATGATCTGGAGACATACAGAGACCATCTCTCAGTGTCTGGCAAAGGAAGGAGGAATGGAAATGCTGGCATTAAAACAACAGCTGGGATGAGAACGTGGAATAGGTCAGAAAATCTCTACAACTATCATCTAAAGGATCAAATTTTTGTCAGGGTGACTTCCCACTGTCTAAGGACACATTACTCTCTAAGTGTTTTGGCCAACAGCTTACCACAGAGTCAAGAAGCTTATCTTTCAGTAAGTTCAACTCTGTTGAATGGCATGGGACAGACGATCATGTCTGAAAAACTGGGGGGTTTATTTTTTGATGCTACAACCCTTCCAAAACATTTGCCAAAACATCATTCCATTGTCTTTAAACACAGTCTATGTAGCCCTCTAGCACAACTCTGTCTTTTCATTAGTTTAGATGTATGAGAACTATTGTAGTTCAATCTGGTTCTTCTGTAGGTAGCTGAGTTTTAGCCAAATGTGGTGTTTTTGTGTTACGAAAGATAGATTAACAGTTAATTCAACTATCTTGACTTAAATCCATGCCTTAATCTCATATTGTCTCCCAGATAAGAGTGTCCTGTTATAACCCTGTAAAACTGAAATAGTGCCAGTTAAATCAATGGAGTTACAATAGAGTGAACAAAGGGATTGAAATTTCGGTTTTATTTCTGCAATGGGCAGAGCAACCCTAAGTCCTTAAACTCTTTTGATCTGGGACAGCTGCTTCCAACTGGGAGGGTGACTCTCTCCAAACAAGATTCAGCAGTCATAAAAGTCCAGCGAAGAGATCAGAACATGGCCCACCAGCCTCAAACACCATGTTTTTTGCATGGTACCTCCATGCTTAACCCTCTCTCAGTGGCACCTGTGACATTTATCCAACATTTGGTCCAGGCTTGAGAAAGGGATGGCTCTCATGTGGTCTGGGCAGCTCAAAGGGAAGCATGGTAGCTATAAGCCAGCTGGCACCCCCAAACTACTGATCGACTGTGTGAAGGGAAAGGCAATGTATAGAAATGTTAAAGGGGATCAACCATTAGTGTTACTAAGTCTTGCTAAATGCCTAGCTGTACCTTAGGGCAGTGGGGTTTTTGTTCAAGTGTTGACTTCTATGTATTTACACACTCACACTTTAAAAACGTCTGAACAAGTATTCTGAAGAAAACTTTGCCTTCAAATTAAAATAACGCATAAACTATTTCAGCAGTAAAAGGATATACTGTGTGTTATATTTTCAATGTAAACTTACCTTCCCCACGTAAGTGGCTGTTCCTGATCCCATTTCCCATGTTAAATGTAGCTGAAGATCAGTGTTGGTAAAATAATAATTGTGTAGAAATACTGGACTCAGTGGTGGGAATCCAGAGCAGCTCACATGACTCTGTGATGACAGCCAGGTTTATGAGAGCTGGAATTTCTCATCTTGTGAGTGTGCATGATGTAGGTGCTAGTCCTACTTTTTTGTTGTTTTGACAAGTCTTGGACATACCCATCTCAGGTGCAGCAGGAAAGAGTCCTACAGCTAGCTTGGGCTTCCCCACACGTGAGGGCACAGTACTGTGGCCACAGCCCATGTCTGTGCCTGCCCATGCCAGCCAAAGCAGGACGAGGGACCCAGCTGGCACCGCTGGCCCTGGGGCAGAGGAGCAGACCCCAGCCCACCACCAGGTCACCCAGTGCAGCCACAGGCACGAAAGCAGCAGTAGCTGGAAGGGGTCTGCCTGGTCTGCCTGTGCGTGTACACACAGACATGGGTTTCACCAGGAAACATGGATTAGAAATGTCCATAGCAGGTGAACTACTATGCTTAGGTCCCATGAAGCTGGGGCGAACGTGGAGCTCATGGAAGGAAATGGCTTTTCCCTTTTTCCCTTTCATTTAGCAAAAAAAAATGGCACACTATGGAGATGGGAATGGCAGAGAAGGTGAGGGGAAAGATATAGCATCTGTATGTGAAGCCACTTTTTCTGTCAGTCTGACTTTCCAAAAGACAATCAATCTTACTCAAATGCCATAGCTTAGAGAGGAGCCAGTGCCACAAAACCTGTTTGGGGCTCCAGAGGAAATACTGTACCTGTCCCCTGCCTCCCACCCTGGTGTATTTTCCCTCCCCAGCTCTCTTCCTTAAACCTTCCACCCATGCCCTCCCATCTCCGGTGGTGAAACTTGAAGGCCCTCAGTATGGGTAATCTCTGGCTCAGGAGCAGAGCGAGCCAGGATGATGGGAAACGCCAAGGTGCTTGGGAGAGGAGGCAGCCCACAGGTGACAAGCGTGCCAGCCAAGGCTACACCAGGAGCAGCGCTCCAGCTGCTCTCCCACCTCCGCAGCTTCAGATCAAACAGCAGCGACATCAGATGGGAACAACTTTCAAACGCACGGACAGGGAGCAGGGCTGGTGAAGGCTCAGGCATCCCTTTTGCGCTCCAGCTCCGGCGCCTCCCCAGAAGCCGGCTGTGCAAGCGGCAGAGCCAGCAGGGTGGCACCGTGGCCCCGGGCAGGTGGTGGAGGCTGGGCTGCAGCCCCCAGCACCCCACCGGCAGCGGGGACCCGGGCAGCGGCAGGCGCTCAGGTGTTGCCTTCCAGCTCACCCTGTAAGCCCCGGGGGTTCGCACACGCACGGAGGCAGCTCTGCCCTCAAAGTCCCCGGTGAAGCGTGCTCTGCGCAGGAGCGACGAGGAAAGCTTTTACCGCTGTTCCTTTGCGGCCTGAGCCTGACCCCTGGTCAGTGGTGGAGCTGGCCCCAGTTGCAAGGAAACTCACCTGCTTTTACTATTTCAAGGCACGTGACTTCAGCTCGTCTCTACTTTGTTTTTACTTTTATTGTCAGTAATGGCAAAGTGCTGCGCTTAACTGATTACCACTGGAATACGTCAGTCAGCAGCAGAGACAGGCACAACTCAGATAAAACAGGAATCTGCGCTATTAGCTCCCTCCACCAAAGGCTGGCCACCTTTCGGGGGAAACATGCTAAGCTGTACTTTTCTCACACAAACCAGAGGCAAAGAGTCCAGGAAAACTCATCAGGGCCTGGAAGTGCTCCCTCACAAGGGGGCAATGTAGCATCTTATCACTGGGAGAGACAGTGGCTTGCTGGCTCCCCAAGGATACGGGACACAGTTGGGGAGAAGGGATTTGACCTCTCTCTCACTGCCATGGTTCCCAGCTGCTGCTCAAAAAGCTCCCACAGTGTGTGTGACGCCTGTGCCATATTGCAGAGATGGTTCACAGTAATGATCTTATTTTACTAAACTGAAAAACACAAACCATTTTGCAAGGATCTCTGTATTGTCAGCCATGTTTCATTTTGGTTTCTTATTTAAAAAGAAAAACGAGTCGCAGCAGAGCAAGTATCACCAAGGAGGCCAGGTAGCCTGCAAAAACCAGCTCCAGCCTTGCTGGGAGTCAGACAGTGGCACTGGTTCCTGCTGCCCTTCTCTCCTGCATGAGCAGCTTTCAGGCTGGTCTTCTCCTGCAGGGCACCAATGCTTTGGCCACTGAGATCCAGAGATCTGCACAAGGGATCCCAAAACAGAGCAGAAAGTCCCACTGCTACAGCTGA
>VZTL01000669.1:0-18993 GCA_013400535.1 Scopus umbretta
CGATTTTATGATTCTATGATGCTCTCATTACTGTGTAACTCTCAGTGCTGTTGTAAAACTGACCTCCAAGTGAGCCATGCAGGGCACACAGTGACATCTATCCAAGCTCACCATTTCCTTAGGGATGCAGCAGGACTAACTGTCAGTTCTTCAGATGTAAAATAAACCTGTAAACACAAGTTTCTTATGGGGCACCAGGCAGTGGGCCAAAAGGCACAGAGACCCTGATACAGGCTTATATAAGATAGCAAAGTAATTTTCAGTTTGCCATGTTATTAATAAAAATTGACAGTGCAGTCACTGAAACTGCAGGGAGAAGCACACATAGTGCTTCCTGAGTGCTGAACACCTCTAGAGCACTGCCTGGGCTCCACTATGTGTAGGAAGATGGGCATGCAGTAGGTGACTCAGCTGCCTGGGAATCACCTCCAGAGGAGCAGGTGACAATGGGGGGGAGATGACTGTCAGGGAAGTATCTGAAGCAGGGGATAAGCCATAGGCATGCTGTGTGACTGTATGTCCATATAACTCCTTGCTACTCTGACAGAGATAGCCCTGCTCCTCCCAACTACCCATGGCAGTATGTACCTGTCATCTTTGCCTATACCAGGGATCAGCCTCCTCTGACCCCATAGTGAGTCAGTTCAAGCAGCTAAAAAGGCAGAAAACTTTTGTTATAAAAGAAAGGAATCATGGTTTGTCAGTTTAGCTGCCTGAATTGGCTCATCACTCTGTTGTCAGAGCTAGCTGTTCAATTTGAATGCCTATTTCCACACCAGATACTAACAATTCCCCACCTAATCAGGATGCCACGAGGTCATACACATGGAGACATGCCAACACGCTCAATCCAGACCAGAAGGGAGCCACAGAAGAATGCTGCAAACCGGAAAGACGAATGATCTGGATAACTGCTTCTAAACTCCATTATTTCCACTGCATCCAAGATGCAGCTGGAGTCCACAGTGTCACTTAGTGTGAGAAAGACCATTTTAGCAATATTTCTGGGCTGAAAAGAAGAAAATATCCAAAATCCAGCATGAAAGGCTGTTCTAGGAAATCCAGCTCTCAATGCTGACTCAATAGGGCAGATGAAAGCTGAGCACATAATTCATAAAGAATAATTCCTACTGGTTTCATCTTTTCTTTTCCATTGCAGAAACTATCATTCTCATTTAGATAACCCAAAGCGAATCCAGCCTATTTGAGTGACAGCCACGGGCTATGCTTTTAATGAAGCAAGAGCAGCAGTTTGCAGAAGGATCCCTGAATGGATTTTTTGTATTGCCAGGGTTTTACTGTGCTAATGACTTTTCCTCTCCCACCTATGTGTGTTTTTCAAAGAGCTTCAGCCTTCCTGTAACCCAGAGAACTCCAGCCAGGGACAGGGAGAAACCCTGTCAGATTTAGGAAGTGTCTTTCTTCCTTTAATATATTAAAAGCAGAGAGTGAAGAGCCTGAGGGAATAGATGGCTTAGGGGAAAGGTGAATGGATATGGATACGGAGCTTCTTATATGATGATTGGGATCTATTCTAGTCAGGCTAGGGTAGAAAGCCTTTATTCTTTGGTGCACCTCTGAAAAACAGGAATAAATGAGTGTGTTTGCTTCTGCTGTTAGGCCCTGCTCCCTCCTCTCATGCACTAATAACTCACACATTTGCTGGTGGCTGAGAAATGGCAGCTCTGTGCAGTGTGTGTACATCTTGGCTCACAGGTCTTCCTTCACCACTGGGTCACCACCCATCATGTAATCCACCCATAAGCATAGGACCCAGTGTTGAAGCACAAAGGGGAGGAGAGTCCTGCCTCTGTATTAATACCGGGGTGCATCTGCCCCTGTAGTGCACGGATGTTCCCAGTGCAGAGCTCAGAGAGACTAGGAGCTCAGTGACCATTCAGGATCGCCCTCTAATGCCCAGTGCTGACTAGAAGGAAGGATCGCAACTGAGCTGACACAAACTTTCCACACAGATAGAGACAGTATCTGCTTTACACAATGGTGGATTCAGCTCACCTAATTTGGACCTTGAGATCTAGACTATATCATTACAGTCACTGGATAGAAACACACACCCAGAGGGTGACACATCTGGTTTGGGCACTTGTTTACCTGAGAAGGAGAGGCACTGTGTTTCAGGAATTCCTGTTTCTCTCTGCTGCCCATAAAGTAAGCCTAGATAATGAACTCCAACTGTAAATGTCTGAACTGCAGGTGAGATAAATCCAATTTCAAATGTCAGTCTCAGGAGTTACCAGCTCATGCCCACTCCTTGGAATACATTTGCATTTACATGCAAGAGAAAAATAAGAAACACTCACTGTGCAGCACACAGGAATAACTGTGAAGGGGTGTGAATGAACACCTTTCACTGAGAAGAAGCTCCTACTGTAAATAGGTGCCTCTGTTGCAGGGAATACTAACTCCAGTAGTGTGCTAAGCCAGTGGTGCGGTGCCCTAAAGCCGTCTATACCTCATCAGACAGAGGTAGGGAAGAAACAGTCTAGAAGAGCTGGTCCACAAGCAGAGGAATGTGAACGGTAATTGGACCTTCTCTGGTTTTCATCATTAACAGTCAGGGCTTTCTTGTCCTGTTGTAACACAACTCAGGCTGGGTCCCAGAGTATCACACCTCCTTCTACCCCTAGAACTGTTTGTGCTTTCTGGCTTTCTGCTGCCTGTGATTCGGAAAAAGGTAGTGAGGAAGAGGAGCAGGACAAAGTACAGATTCATGCTTAAAAGCACCTCTTTCCAAGGATATTCTCTGATACAGCTAATATCCCTGTTTCTTGATTGTCCAAAACAAGCTGTGGCTTCAGAATCCCTGTTACAGTCAGCTCTGTCCTTCTAACCAAAGGACACCTTGCAATGCTTTCTGAAAGGACAGCTTGTGAAAGTGGGAGGACCAAAACTTTCCTCAACAAAGTCATCTCTAGTTATATAAGAGCTCCATCTTGGCAATCCTGCTTATACAGAACAAGCTATCGGGACCCTATCAGTAAGAATCTGAAATCCTGTCAGCTCCAAATAACTCTGCACAGTACTCCTCAAGTGACTCTGTACTGCTGCAGGATTCCTTTAACCTGATCACTGGAGCTGGAAGAAATCAAGGACACCTTGGAGAAGTGGGGCCTGGCTCTGGCAGCAAAACAAGGGCTCTCACTGAAGTCAAAGTTGTATGTTCCATTAGGCATATTGTTTTATGTTGGCACACAGCTCAGGGTGGCTATCCAAACCAACAGGTCACCAGAACTTCTCAGATCCTTGAAAGTGATGTCGCATTAGTGCATCTGTCTGTCTAGGGCCTTGGAGGCTGGACTGCTCTGAGACTGAGCGCCCACCAGGAGGACACTGCAGAGAGTGCTGTGCAGGGAGGCAGCTCGGTCCAGGCACACTCCGGACCAACCCTGCCAGGCCCAGGCCAGCTTCAGCAACGCCTTTGTCTCTGTACTCAGCTCCCCAGCACGCCAAGCTCTGCAGGCTGGGGTGCGATTGCACATCCCTGCTGGCTCTGCATGTACGGGAGGTGCTATGCTTGGAACAAATGGGTTTTCCTGAGGGTCTGGGGACTGCGATACAAAGGCATACTAATGATTCTGTTTGGAGCCAGCATGGCTGAGCTGGAGCTAAACGGCCTGCCAGAAAGAGCTAAGAGCATCCACACTCACTCAGCTGAATGCTGGCTCTACACAGAACTGACTTCCATCCACAGGGTTTATGAACAGATTCTGCACCACAGGAAAGCATTGAAACTGCTTGTTGCCCTTCACTACCTCTGCTAGCACCATAGCAGTATTTCTGTAGCACTGCATCCAAACTAAGGAAGCCTGCTGGTCCTGAGCCAGTGCTGGTGTCTGTATCCACACTATGGTTAATACACAACTGTGATAAATCCCCTGTGGATAATCAAGTAGCTGTGACACTGCTCCAGCTTAATAGAAAGCAAAGAATTTACTCTTAATTTATGGCTTAAAAAAGCCAACGACCTTAAAAGGAAATACAAATCTCTAAAGAGAATCAGAACAGTACCATATGTCATTCTGAGTGCTCTAGGGTCAGAGTTAAGGTTGTTCTGCTGTGAGGAAATACATGTTTACTTACATTAAAGAAGAGTGTTTGTGGACTGTGGGGAAGAAAGTTGGCATGTCTTTCACTCTTCCTTTCTTTACTTGACTTTTGTAGATAACAGAGGTAAAGATACATTTTTCTCATAGAGGCATTAGCTGCGTTTTCAAACCTAAGTGTTAATCTCTCAATATACTGGGGATAGGTGGTTGGTGTGAAGAGCTTTGCAGAGCCTAAAAGACTGTTAGACAGATTACTGTAGTAAGTCCCTGCATCATCAGCTACGGTATCCCTGCATATCACCTATCTAATCACTGACTGGGCCTCATCCTGTTTAGTTACAAAAACTGACTGGACAAGAGTTTAAGTTCTTGCTTATTCTGGCCAACATGCAAACTAGAGGCAGCTCATTGAAAAAAACAGTGGTTTTGCTCATTCAGGGATCACTACCACAAATCAGTGCCAATTCTTGTGGCAAGGGGCAAAATGTTACCTTCTCCACACTCAGCAAGAGTCTTGATAGACACAACCCATCTAAGAGGGGAAGAGCTTGGTAGCCTTGATGTGCAGATGTGTCCTGGGAGGCTGAAGTGAGGGGAGAAACAAACAACACAAAGAGCTTGCAGGATGGGCTTCCCCCAGGAGCAAAAATCCTCTCCAGGCACACACAGCATTATGCACATTAGAGCACCGAAGCATGGAAGCCATGAGCATACACAAGGCGCACACAGAGCCAAATCCCCTGAGCAACTCAGACACCGTAAAGACACAGAAGAAATCAGAGTCAAGAGAGAAAGGGCAGCTCCCCAGGAAATCCAGCCTGTTGAGTAACCCCACACCATTGGGAAACACAATGTTTCAGCAAAGCAACACAAAAGATCTCAGCTGCTGTTTTCCCTCTCCTGATGCTGCTATGAGAAATGCATCATCAACCCCTTTACTTGCTCCTTCCTCACCCTCCCCAGCTTTCTATTTATTCTCCCAGCGACATCAGGTTTAAGCTGTGCCAAAACATAAACTAATTTTACTCCAAAAGGTTTGCTGTCTCAAGTAACTCACCAGGCAACACATTTGGTTCTTTTGAAAGAAGGGACAAAATGCTGTTTCGGGTCAGACAGCTTTGGGCTCTGCTAATCACAATGTGTTTGGCAGAACGGCGCAATGGTATGGGAGGTAGGGACTTTTGAGATCCAGATTGTACTGGGACAATGCTGAAAGCACCAACCAGCACACAGCAGATGGACTGGAGACGGGAAATCATCTGTGGTGCACAGATACATCTGCAAGCAGTGTGCAGACTCAGGGATGCACTTGACAGTTTGAGACGGTGTGGGATTTGGTTTTGCCTGGTTTTTGCTGTGCCAGCAAGGAAAACTATAGCCAGAAGATCAAGTGTTAGATGAAGGCAAGAGTTTGGGGTTGATTCTCTTTTTATGCTTGCTTTGCACCAAGTGACATAATCAATGTCTGCAGAGTTGCTGATGCTGCCTTGAGTCAGTGCGAGAGAAGAATCAAGTCCATGATTTAACACTCACAGGGGAAGATACTGTGGAGTGTGCTTGTCTCAGGGCTGCCTGAAGCAGCAAGTTTGAAGGAAGTGCACTGAGTGCCAGGTGTTAAGAGAGATATTCAAGTAGATTTTACACTTAAAATATAATAATCCTTTGTGCTGCTGTGGCAGTTTTCATCCAAAGGTCTCAAGAGACTCGGCTGACATTAATCTGTTATGCTTCGGTATCTCCAGTGAATGTGTGATCTCCATTATTCTAGATGTGCAAAATGAAGCACATAAAAGGGAAAAGCCACTTGCCAGAGGTTGCACAGGAAGCTGAGGACAAAGTTTTGAGCCAAATCTAGTGATGCCAGCTTTAATCTCCTGCTCTAACCACTGCCCATGTATTGTGGATACTAACTAGAGCCCAAGGAGGTACCCTTCACATTCAGAAACAGCCACTTCAGTGCCAAGAGAAGCCAGAGTATGTATGTGCATGCAGGGCAGGGAGAAGTGATCTTGCAGCAGTCTGGTGCTGTTAACGCTCTGTAAGAACATGATGCAAGCCTGCAAGCCTCTACCTCCTTCCAGGATGATTTAACTCTTCCCAGGCAGCTTGTTTCTGGCTAATGGAAGTTCTTCTCCAGGTAGGAGCTGAGGGGCCATAGACAGAGAACAGCAGAAAGCCCATGCAAAAATGAAAGAGAAAAAAAAAGCATATTCCTGCCTTCTCCCTCAGAGACTTGTCTCTACAGCAGAGAAAGGTGAAATAGCAGGACTAATTAGCACTGAGAAAGATGGCATAAGTGGCAGATGTTTATAGATATATATAAACCCAAAGATCCTGCCACCACCATGTGTTTTGCCTCTTGCACGCTCAGATGTTGTCATGACAACAGCCCCCCTTCCCCTCCCCATGCCACCATTCCCAGCCTAGACTTTAATCTTCATCATTTTAAGAACTTTTGTCACCACGGCAACATGACACAGACTTTTAAAAATATTTTCTAGCACAACTCAAATGACTGTCTTTCCTGCACAGTTTCCTTTAAACCTCTAGGAAAAAAACATTTAGGGTTGGATTCTGCCTCCACTGAACCAAGCTGTAAGCCTTCCATGGATGCTAGCTAGTAGGGACAGGAGCTGGCTGGTGCCTCCAGTGCAGGGGGACGATGACATTTTCACCTCCCAGAGCAGTAACTCAAGGACTGGGGCCAGGGCTTTTTCAAGAACTGCTATGACTTTGGAGGATGTGCCCCTTTGCTTTTCAATGGGGCTAATGTTCTCAGATGCCTACAGCACAGGTTTTCAACAGTATCTCTGGATATAGTTAAATGGTTTTGGAAAAAGAAAAAAAAAAATCAAGCCCCCAGAGCTGTAAGTAGGTTAGGTGTCTTGCTCTCAGTGGGAATTAGATATCTTACCTGCCTAGGCATTTTTTAAAAATTCCTCATGGCTCTTATCTGCATCTTTGGGAATAGTAGTTCTTCTGAGAGGCTAGCAATGAATCACTTCTGGAAATAGGTCACAGGCTTTTTTGGAAGTTTAAGAATGACCACAGTCATCAGGCAAAAGATCTGTCTAGCTCAGTAGCTATACATAGATATGCCTACGGAAAGAAGTATCTGGGAGGCTGAAGGGGAAGGAAGCACAAATACCTGCGGAGACAAGCAACATAACTGGTGTGAAACAGGGGCTTGATTAGTGTGAGGAAAGCATGGCTGCCATGGGGTAAGAGGTGAAGCCTGCCCAGGCCTGGAAATGGCATCAAAAAGGAGCACTAAGTGGTCTGAGAGACTGGTCCACATGGGTCTGCAATGGACTGGCACCCAGTGGAGGTATTCATTGCTGGAAAAGGCAGTTGAGCAGCAAGATGAGGTAATCGATGGATGACTCAGGTATGTAGGTGAGTCCAGGCTGCAGACTGTCACAAGGACCTCATTTGCGGTCTGATCAAAAATTCACTGAGCTAAGTGGGAAAACACCCCCTGAGTGCACTGAGCTACCAGGCACAAAGTCAATTAAAATGGTTAGCATGGAAAAGTAATGAGACAAAATAGTAAGGGCAATATTGATCAGGTTATGGTATTACCTAGGTCAGTGACACCCTCTCCCTTGGAGCATGGATCTATTTTCAGCGAGGAAGTTAAAAAAAAAACTATAAATAGGTGTCCTGAGGAAGGGGATCCCAATCTTCTTTCCTCCCAGCGGAAACTTCAGGTCCCAAAGCTGGGCAATGTCACATACTGTTTCGAAGCTGTTCAGCCTCCACTAATTGATAGCTTTACCATAGTTCGAGGATCCCTGATTAACAGGTAGGCGTTAAAAAACAGTAATTATAGAACAGCTTCTGGGCCAGTTTGGTCCAGGGAGGAAATGGTGACAGGCAGGTAAGACAGAAGTGTCCCAGAAAGACATTAGTATCATGGGATAGGCTTCATGCTCTTAACTATCCTCTCTTACCCAAAGACAAGAGGTCTTTTGATCAAAGTGAAGGATTAGCTGATGAGAGGAAGCGCTCTGTTTTCCAAACAATGTGCAGTTTAGCCTCTGGAATGCATTGCCACAGGAATCCTTCAGGCCAGGAACTTGGCAGGATATTAAATACAGGCCCAAGTAAATAAATGGCTGACTAATAACAACTTCTAAAAATCGGTTTATATTCTTCCTTTTCAGTGATTAAAAAAAACCTCTGAGGAATAAATCTACCTGTGAGCAGATGATCTTAGAGCTGTTGTTTTGGAATTCATCACATGACCTCTCTAAAGCATTTGATCACTATTAAGAGCAGGAAAGTAGACTAAATGAACGTTTGGTCTGCCACAGGGCCTCCCCATCTCCATTTACACACAAGGAAGAGTCTGACCCAGAGAACTAACGACTGCCAGATGTATTTGTATCCATAAACACAACTAGAATACAGGAGAAAGAAAATCAGATCAAGAGAACAGACCTTTTGAACGAGAAAGAAAATAATCTTCTCAAAATTCAGATTGTCTGTAAAATAGCCCTTGTTCACATTCTAGAGAAAGCTGTCACAAAATAAAATAGCAGTGACCTGTCTTACTTCTTTCAGTCACACTTCAATTATTTAGTTTAAAATTCAGAACAGATTTTTTAAAATCCAAGATTGTCACTTAGTGTACTTACAGATTCATGTGATTACCACCTGGGATATAATATAAACTCATTAGGTCCTGCCCAGTAAGTGCTAACTTGCTGAAGAACTACAGAAGTCATGCAATTTACTCGTAATCAATTAGTATTTCTTTAATGCATTTTGCATTTCAATCAAGAGAGAAAAGCACATGCATATTAACCCTCTATTGAGGCCTGTTCAAATATTTGTAAGATAGTGCACTGAAAGAAGCTGGGCCAAAAAATGCACACCCCAAAATGGAATGAGCAGGATCCTGTTTGTCTTCAAAACACTTCTCGCTGCATAAGGAAGGCAACATTTGCACACACAGCTGAGGCCCTCACCTCATCCTAGAATAGGCTCGAGCATTTGGAAGTACAAGCATTTATATATAGGTTCTTTCCCTACAGAAATCTGGCCTATGGCGCCACACCTAAACCTCTGTATGGGGGACCCTATAGAAGCAGCACACAGAGATCAGGGCAGCAGCCAAAATGAGTCCTACAGGCTCTTTAAAAGAACTGCAGCTACACATATTTTCACACTGATCTCTTCTCGGCTCTGCAGCTAGCATTTATTTAAAGGATCAGGCTTTCTGTCGACTGAAGTGATGGCAAGTTTTTTCCTCCTGTTTTTAAACAGAGCCAATTATGTACATTTCTACATACGGCATCTGCCTGCTGAGGCTGGTAGTGTGTTACATTTGATCATATTTATGTACAAAAGCATAACCTATTGCTGCTTATAGCACAGCTCAGCTGCCAGGATTGTTCATGTTCTGCAGGGAGATTGAGTACTTCCACCTAACTCAATCCTCTAGTTTAATTCGATTACAACCACGGCAACCAAGCAAAACTTCCACCCTTGACTTTTTTTATGCTGTTAGTGATGGTAACATCCATGAAAGGAACCTGCCTGGCAGGCCTGGAGTCTTGAATGGTTTTATGTGCCATGAGGCAGACAGTGTGAGGAAAGATAATAATAGCTCTTCCAGCTGCAAACTCAGTGACACTGTATTTTAACGGAGACCGAAGTTCACAGACTGAGGATGCTCAGCACAACAGCCTGATTTTCAGATGGGCTGAGCATTTGTCTGCAAAGTCTCCATTGATCCACTTTGGGCACCCTTTTTTCTTGCTAGCAACATTTCAGAAATGGCAGATGAAATGACTGGTGCATTTCATACCACAGTGATAAAAATTTTTCACTGCAGCACTGGACAAATTCAGAAGAGAGGTGTGCCTGGCCGCTGGGTAGGCTGTTGTTTGGTCCCTAGTAGCACAACCCTAAATTGCTTTGTTACTGTTGGTTTTGGTTTTTTTTTTCCTAAATTGCTTTGATGGAGACTGGTCTGAATATTTACACCATGGATCTGAATCATCTTTTGTGGGACCTCAACAGTTTGCTGGCAGAGTGCCAAAAGATTCCATTGCACAGACTGATGCAAAATTATTTGCATACAGTGTGTCACACATGTCGCATCCGGCCCAAGACAAGCAACATGGAGACAAACGCCCTCCTACTCTTTTAGAGTAATAATAGCAATACAACCTTTTCAGTATTGCAACATACACCTTAGAGAAGACATCTCTTAAAAGAAGAGCGCAGTGAAAATAACTCCCTGAGTAATACACCTCAGAAAACCTGTACCCTGCCGTAACCTTCACAGAGGAGACACAAAGAAATTAGAGGAAGAGGAGCTGCTGGAGGAAATACAGCCATTACCCTCACATGCATGCAGGCCTCACTGATCCCAGGATGAGAACAAAGCAGGAGAAGTGGCTGGGTGCATTTTTCATTTGCTTTAAGAACCTGGAGCAGGGAAAACTGGCTTTTAACCAACAAGCAGTGTAGATTATATTTATGAAAGTATGACAGCTTAATTCCTGCTGTGGTTGTATATAGATACTTTGGCTGATTATAGAAAAATTAACTAAGTCAGAACAAAGATATTTAAAAGCAGTACTTAAACTCTACATAAATATTCTTAAACCTTCATTAATGTATGCTGGGCAGGAACATAGTCCCCAAAGGTTGCCATTTTAATTAGAAGGATATCCAACAGTAAATGCTGCCTGATGACAGGTATCAAAGGCAAGAATCCCCCGAGCTGCAGCCCAGAAGGAGGAGATTTGCACAGCTCTTTTATGGGTGTAACATAATAATTTTGTAATAATCATAGTATTAGTAATGATAATAGTTTGACAGTGATGTTGTATGTTCAAGCAAAATACAAGGGTGTTACAAAAAAGTGCTGCTGTCTCCTCTGTCTCCAGCTGTGCCTCAGAGGTTGAAGCCTGGAGGCATGTCATCAAGCTGCTAATGTAAAGGGGAGTCCCCTTCTTATTCACAATATAGGGCTTTTCTATCCTTGAAATCAATCTTCAAACTTTGACACCCTTTCTTTGCAGCAAACCTATACTAACCAACCATCCAAAAAGCAAAAGACATTAGTGAGTGCTTTTAAAAGTGCTTTTAAACCCTCCATGGGCAGGTTTTTACCCTCTTCCCTGAAAAAGGAAGAGATATTCGATACGAGGTTTCTGTCATTCATTGCTACAATGGACCCAGACACCACCATGGCATAATGCTCGCGCAAATGTTAATGAAGTCCTAATGAAACCTTTTCTTCCTGTTGCATCATGTGATCAGAAAGTATTTTATTGGTATTTCTCTCCAAAAAACACATTGCATCATAGAATTATTTAAACAAAGCTACTTGCTTTGGCCCAGTTTTTGCTATTTTCCTTCTGAAATGGCTTTGCTGCTACATCTATCCAACTTTTCCTTTTAATCCTGATGGGAATGGGACCCACCACTCTCCTGATTCACTCTTCTCCTGGCCGGTGAGCCTGGCTTCCTTCATACCAGGGTACACAAAGAATAATTTCATGCACTTAGTTGAAACTGCAACTGAGCAAGGTCAAACCACATCCAATGTGGAGCCAAATTGCTCCAGAATGTTGTCTTTGGTAGCAACCATCATCAGAACAAGGCATCAGGCAGAAGGATGATAACTCACCTCCTTGGAAGACTTCACCTGAATGTGTAAGAGTGAGAGATTGATTTAAACTTGGAAGCAGGAGTGTTTTTTAACCTTCCAAAGCTCTTACTTATAGCTCACATAAACATCCAAACTGCCCTTGAATTGTGTTGTCTGTGGAAGAAGCTCTGATGTCTGAATACACGCTGTCTGAAAAAGCATTTCTTTGAACGCATTTGGAATTTACTGCCTTTTCAATTTCACCAACTGCTCCATATCTTTGCTGAATACAGCAGGAAAAATATACACGGCACTCATCTTTTTCTAGCTTACTTATTACTTCACAGGCTTTTTTTTTAATCTCTTCCCCTTAAATGAATGAATTTAAAACTTTTCATTTATTACAGGTTCTTTGCAATCACTCTCATCAGTTTTCTCTGAATTCACTTTACTCCTGCAGTGTAGAAGTAGCCCAAGTAACTAAAATTGGGATATTTTTATACTCAATTATCCTATGATGGCCATTTATACTATATTTTACTGCTTGTCTCCACCTTGTGCTCCCTCAACACCAATTCTGTTTTTTTATCCCCTCCAGCAGAGAACCAGACAATAAGAAGCTATACAGAAGAAGCTTCCATAAAGAAGCTATACTATGAAACAGAAAGGGAGCTGCTTTAAGCATTCACATTTACTCTGCTTGCTTTCTTGTTCAGTTTTAAAAGAAACTGAGCCCTTTGGGAATTCACTTCATAACCTGCTCATTCGACCTCTCTTGCCTCACCCTCTACAGTCTGGATCATTCTTCAGTTTCTGCTGCCTTGTCTGATTTAATGACACCTCTTTGCTGTGAAAGCCCCCAGTCCAGTAGTCAGAAAATTTGCCCCCATCAGTGTAAGAAGAAATGGACAGAAGAAATGATGGTAGCAGCACTGAAAAATTACCAAGGGAAATGAAGTACATAAAAATGACAGCATTGATCATTCCTTACAATGCTGTAGCAGCTCACTGCATGCTGCCGCAGCAGAGCCTCCCTTGTCAATACCTCTGAATATTTATTCAGAGAAATTAAGTCCGGGGTAGAATCTGCCTTACCTCCGTGACTGACTGGGTTTTACAAGAGCTATGTCTACACTGGCTATGTCTACAAAGGCTACAGATTATGTGCACAGAGGCTATATCTACACTGGAAAGCAAGAATGGACTCCAAGCAAGCAATAGGTATGCAGAGCCAGCCTTGCGGCACACGCTTTTCCATCCCTAGCAGCGGCTATAGCTGTAGCACCAGTTCAACGTATCAACAGTGAATTTAGGAGGGCTGAGTATCTCAGGATATCTGCTCCTGGATGGTGTTTGGTCTCAGTCATGCTTGATCTCTCCAGACCATATGAATGAGAGCTGTGCAAAAGGGCAGAAAATACTCAGGCCCTCCACCTTGTTAGAATTAAGGCTATGGTGTAGTCCGTGTCTGGATGTGTGCTTGTACAGACGCAGTGCAGATAGACAAGCTGGGACTCAAGAATTGGTTCAGACTCACGCCTAAGTGACAGCAGAAATTGAGAAACACTGACATTTACTTTTCTCCCCCCCAAAAAAGAGTACTAATAGAGTGGTAAAACTGCAACACAGGACTAGATTTCCACCCTAGAGAGCAAGCCATGCTATAAGAAGGGATGGAGAAGGGACCACTGCGGTGCTTCCGTAGTTTGCATTTACTATAGTGAGTGTCTTTTCCATAAGCATTTCTAACCTAAAGCAGTCAGCAGTGATTATTTATGAAGCCAGATCCCTGACTCCATAAAGCTTTGGCAGGGCAAGAAATGTGAATCAGGACACAAGCATGTCAGGCAGAGGATGCAGATACCAGGAGCACCTGCAACATATGGCATAAGGCAAGGAGAACCAGCAGGGCAGTAGGGACATTTTTCCTATACAACATTAAAGTACTCAGTTAAGAAAGCTTTAGCACTAGGACTAAATGATTCTGTTTTAAATACTACTAGTAGTTTATTTCTTTGTGTTTACGGTGCTTTCCCCTCCGCAAAGTGAATAGGAAGTTAAGTTGCAGACAAGGAGTTCTGCTAGAGCAACACAGGGTAAGAAACAGTTGGGCTGTTTTGAACCCCAACTTCAGGCAAACTTGACCACTTCTTAGATTGCTGTCATCTCAGCAGCCTGAGAAGGGGTGGTGGGATGCCTCAAAAAGACAAGGTTAAACTGAGCATGGGATGAAGCAAATGCAGGACACCAAACTTGACCTCTTCAGATTTCAAAGCCTGAATGGCAGAGCCCAGATATGAGCCTGCTCCATCAGTTTAGGGCTTACCATGAATTCAGAACCATGGGATCTGATTTCCCAGTTCTGTGTCCAATACAGCTGAAATCTCACAAAACAGATTTCGCCTACTTTCACTAAACTTACAAGAGTATCTGTTGGGTTCACAGCACCATTGTATTTCAGAATTTTGTGCACATGGTGGGCAGCTAGTGAGACATGGGAACTGCAGTGAAGTTTCTCTTCGTGACCACCTACAAACTGGTGACTTCCTCAAGAGAATTTGCTCTGAAGCAGGCAGATGGGTGTGGGCACTCTGAAGAGCAGTAAACAAAATAATCTGAGGAATCAAATATTTCACAGCCCTCACTGAGAAGACTGAAAATGAAAGGGAGTGAGGAACAGATGTCTGATATCCCAGTTATTAGTCTGGATCTCCCTAAAACCCCAGGCACCTCAGTCTCTGGAAGGATTAGACTGGTGTCTGAATTTTTAACAAATGATTGGTATTTGAATCTGAGCTACATAACTCTCCCTAACACAGAGACAAGAAATTATCTGAACATTGGGATTTCATTACAGATCCCATCTCTCATCTGTAGACTAAGTATCAGGGAGGATGCAAACACTTTTGACAAGACTAATGAGAAAGAATTTGTCAATTGTCTCTTCTTCAGATCTGCTGGATGTCAAGATGGAGGTGAGGAGGAAAGCCTTGAGGATCATTGGGGATGAGGTGAGGGGTATGGAGCAGAATGTACTGGGATGCC
This sequence comes from Scopus umbretta, assembly GCA_013400535.1. NCBI lineage: Eukaryota > Metazoa > Chordata > Aves > Pelecaniformes > Scopidae > Scopus > Scopus umbretta. The sequence continues at coordinate 14,725 of VZTL01000669.1, forward strand.
ATTAGAGAAAACCCTAAATTGAACATCAAGGAAAAATACTGATTTTAAGGCTCTTTTAGCAGCATCACCTTGATAAAGGAAAGGTAGGAAGCCCCATTATTTACAGCATCAGAAATCAGAGCTGATATGCACTACAGGAGGCTGCCGTGAGCAGCTGCGATTGCACCTGGATCTGCCCAACCCAGCATATCTTTGCTATGATTCAGTACACCCAAGGTGACCTGGCAAATCCTTATCATCAAAAAAGACATAAAGGGAAGACCAGCAGTGACAGCCATGGACAGGACAGGCCAGCCACAAAGACAAGCGTCTGGCCAGTATGTCCCGTCACCCTCCAGCAAGCCAGCTGGGCTTTTCTAAGTTGTCAGCCCCATGCACACAAATACACACATGTATGCAAGATGAAAGGATGTTTCCACCAGAACTGATGACCACAGATGACCTCCAGCTGCCACTGCTCCAGGAATCAAGATGATCTCTCTCTGGTCAGCCTGTGAACTGGCTGACAGTGCTCTCTTGTAACTCTACCAACTGCAGGGAGCTTAGCCCTTCGCACCTGGCTTTGAGTCTTTCCAGCAGTAAGCCGGAAAGTGCACAGCTTGCTGTCCTGCTCCCAGGAGGCTCCAGACCAAGGACTCGGAGCACTCCGCTGCCCTCACAGGCAAGCCTCCCAGCCAGCCACCTGGTCTGCCACATTTCCCAGGCTTTCAACGCAGAGTTATGCACTAACCCCCCTCACATGGTTATGTCCCAGGCTCATTTCCCCACTGCCACCCCGGCTTGCTCCTGGCCCTTTCTCTGCCACTTTTCTGATGCCAGTGCTGGCATCTGGAGTTGGCAGCTGCCTCCCATCCATCAGTACATCCCCTTTTCTGTGCCAGTTGTCAATTAAGCTGGCACATGGGTGCAACCTTCCCACCTTCCCGGCTCCAAAAAGCAACCCACAGTGCACTGAACTGCCAGCCTCAGAGGCAAGGAGCTGGTTGTTAGCTGTCAGACAGGGTAAGCTCTGGACCATCTGCAAACAAGTGATGGGAGCAAGAAGCCACTGTGTGGGGTGCTGATGGCCAGCCCTCATGCTGAGGAAATACCTTGTCTGGAACAAAATATGCTCCATCCCTTTTAGCTTGGTCTTTCCACTTCAATCACTGTGGAAATATCCTCTCCCCTCTCTTCTATTTGAAAGATCTGTCCACAGAATAGTTCCTCCCCCTTTCCAAAGCAGTACAGGAGGTTTTGGGGTGGTGTCCCACAGCTCACATCTCCCCCAGGAAGGAGGGAACACATGCAGGCAACTTTTCCTCTAAATGACCAGAAAAATTGCTAGCTAATCAAAACAGGCACTGCTTCACACTAATGACTGATTGTAGAACTGGCTCTTCTCCCTTCCCTCACCCCCATTAGTTGATCAGGGTCAAGCGCTGGGCTCTGAGGCTGCTTCCCTTACATCTCCTGCTGCTGGCCAGAGACTGCAGAGGTAGGAAGGAAAGGCTGAAATGAGCAGCACGTCCTGCAGCTGGCAATTGCTCAGGCTGGGGCAACATTTATCAGACAAGTAAATGGCAGAGCAGTCCAACGCTTTCACCCTCAGGAGCTTGGCACTCTGCATGTGTAGCCCACAGTAGCAGGTTTGCTTGAATACCAAGAGCAGGGAAGATGAAGCAGTACGAGCCTCCCCAGGGGCTATGCAAATCTCACCAAGGCCCATGGGTATTCACTGGGGGTATGTGACTGCTCTGACATGTAAGATCCCCCCTCCATGGTGCTATTGATATCCAGCCTAGAGCAAAGTCGGCAGAGACACATATGCATTTTTCGGCAATGCTGGTAAATCTTTAAAGGAGGAGAGTCGCCTCGCCCATGACTGTGCATGGCTGGTTTAGTGGAAGCACTGCTGCAGACAGGCTGGGAAGGAGGTCCAGAGAGCTTAGTCTTTGCAGGAGCAGATGGAAAGCTGCTGCCAGCTGCTGCAGGTACCCAGTCAGCACTCTGTGCAGCACGTCCACATCTGAAGGCTGTAGATAAGGGGAGAGTGGTTTGCGATAAGGTTCTTTTTAAAGGAACCATCTCTTGTAGAAGCTTGTGGCACGCTGTGCCTCAGGAAGGGGGGAGGAAGGAGAGGATAAAGGCCAGAGGAACATGTTCCAGCCTGGCTCCAGACCTCATTGTCTGCATTCCCAGCACTCACAGAGAGCCACGATGGAATCTGAAGGGTTTTTTCCATTTCCATCTTCCTAAAATGGGCTGTGTTCTTCCTTCCCTGCCTGCTGCTAAAATGACCTTGAAGAGGGCAAGGAGAGGGGCAAAAATCTGTATATGAGAAGCAGCAGCATCATGTGCTTGCATCTCATCTCCAGCAACATTATTGCCATGGGTCATGAGACAAGCTCCAGGAAGGATTCCTCAAGTTCCCATGAGGCATAGCTGCACTCTACCCACATGCACTCATGGGATGCACTGTTTAAGGCAGCAAAGCAGGACAAAGGTGCAATCTGCTACGCTCACTGCTACATGCTCACTACTCTCCCTCACAGTGGATACAAGAGAGATCTCTCTCCTTTTGCTTTCCATGCTGGAGAAACCAATCTCTTCCCCCCGGCAAAAGCAAAGACCAGCTTTCCACTTTCTGGCCCACTTGTTCTCTGTGGGCCAAAGCATTGTCAGACCCTGGCTAATCATGGCAATCTACTGCATTGGAAAGTAATTCCATGCACAGTATACAAGGCAATGCTGCAAGATTAACATCTCAGAAAAAGTGACAAGGTATTGCTACTTGATATGTTTAAAACTATCTAACTACAGCCCTTGAAGATCACACAGACAATTCTGTGCCAGGACAGACCAGATGATGCAGCAGGCCTTCCCCATCCCTCATTTCCACAGTTCAATGTCACAGAAGCCTTCTTCATTCTGCTTGCCTCCTGCCCTGCTGTCCTTCCTCTGTATTTCTTTCACATTCCATAGTTGGATTGGGTCTGCCTTATGCTCAAGATAACATACAAACATGTCTTTCGGGTCTGGAGGGAAGAGAGTTATCTGTCCTTCCTCATACATACAAGCTTGAGGTAATTTATCGACTAAAAAAGGTGGTTGGTAAGATGCCTGTGCATCCTGGCAGAGAACAGACCTTTGTGGAAGTGCTTGGAGTGCAGGGGAGCAAGGCTCACCCACAGGCCAGGTCAGCAGGGAGGGGGAAAAGCCTGCTGGAGAAGGCACATCTAAACTGAACCACATGTATTTTTTCCTCTCTCCACCTGTACACAAGTGAAAGCCCTTTTTATCCTTTCTCTGCATGAAAGAGTAACAGAGAAATAGAGAGGAAGCCAATGGCAGCACAAGCTGCCCATGACTCATTAGTGGCTCCACTTTGCATCTCATGGGTACTCTAGCACAAGGCAGGGACAGAGATGTAGGGAGATATAGGGAGAGCAAAGGAGTGCTGGGCTCATGTGATACTCCAAGTTCATCAGTGCATTACAATACATTTACACAAATCCATGAGAAGAATATCCCCCTCCAGCTGTGGGGGATATTGCCAGCCTACAGGGAGCGCCTGGGAGGTGTGCAGTTGGCTAGGGTTTCTGTAGATGGTCTCTTCAGAAATCCCTGTGGCACATAAAGGCAGGTAGGAGCCATGGTAAGGTTCTGCCAGCCAAGCTGTTTCTCAGGGTTGCTACCAAGCTATTCTGACCTCTGTGATGTGCTTGTTGTGGTTTAACCCCNTAACAACTTTCCATTGTAGTGGAGGCACAATTCCCCTGACCCATCACCTGTATTTTTCAGGGAAGATTTATAAGTATGAATTTAGGGGAACAGATGTTGCATCCCTTTAGCACTGAAAAGGAGGAGCTTTCTTAATGATGTGGTCACGCTGACACATCTCATATCCCCTAGGTACATCCTGCTACTTACAGAAATCAGTTAGAGCTGAGCCCAGTAGATGGGACCAGTTTGGGGCAGTGGTGATAAGAGGATGACTAGAAATTATTTCTCTGCTGAGGACCTTTCATTGGTGATCGCTGCTGGGCCCTGACAGAGGTCTCTGGACTTTGGCTGCACAACTTCAGCTTAATTCTTTGTAGCATCAGAAAAGCCAGTCACACTGTTGGGACTAAGTGGAATTAGTGGATGTTTGAGTGATGCCTACTGGAGAGGAGTCTAATCAACCCTATTAGAGGGACAGCCTCTCCAAACTGGGCTGCACTGAGACACAGCAAATCAAGAGGAATTAACACCCGGCAGTTTGCTGGGTGGAAAAAAAAAAAAAAA